>ML428471.1:4953-56232 GCA_005239525.1 Nicotiana knightiana | reverse complement strand
AATAGTTGTGCTTGTAAAAAGAACAGGTTACCTGCTGAAGAGACATCAAATGATTGGTATCCTTGTACTGAGAGCTCAACACGTCATCGTAACTTAAGTTAGTGCCAGAAGGAGCAGCAGCGGGGTTGATTGGGAAGTTCCCCGGGATAGCAGTTGTATTTCCGAAAGCACCATATCCAGAAGGAATAGTGGCAGACTGCGGCAAGCTGTCGACAGAAGCATTATTCTTATATTGGGGGAGCATCGCCGCAAGCGACTGATGATAAGTGCTGTTACCAGGAAATGCTTGTTGGAATGCAGACGGCATATATGGATAGTTCTGATGCATAAAGGGATAACTAATCATGTTGGCAAATGGTCCTAGTGGAACAGTTGGTTGAGCATATGGGTGTACAGTTAGATGTTGCGGTACGGCAGCGACGCTAGTTCCAGAAAGCATCTGCTGCTGAGTAGGCTGTGCTGATGAAAAACCAACTGTCTTCAAAGCCTGCAGAAACAATTTAACACAATCAACTATGACGCACCAACGAAACAAGAGCAAAGGGAGAAAAGTTTGGATGGATAATCGAAGTATACTGTGAAATATCTATTGGATACAGGCAGATGCATTACCTCAGGCATGGAAATTGTTGCGCCACTGATTGATGAAACTGAGTTGCCATATTTTGTTGGCATTGCTTGTGTTGTTGGATAAGGGGAATACGAAAGCTCCGACTCTCGACCAGGATGAACGTTACCAGCCAACAAGGTACTCTGCAAAGAATTTGTGTAGACCTACTCGAATAAAATATCAAGAGAGAAAATTAGGTAGAGCAACAGATACTATTCTACGGCAGATAAAATGGTAACTCAGATCTCGTTAACATGCTCCTCTAGTAATTTTTTGATAAATGATGTGCTTCTTTACTGTTCTGTTGGGGGCATTACAGATATTCCGCTACTTGGAACATTTTTCTTTAATAAAAAATTTATTCATCAAAGTGCACCAAACATTATACACCTTCACAAAAACAAATAGTTTAGCTACTTGGAATTCGTAATCACTGAGGGTCAAGACTCGAGAGAATTAATGCTATTATATGTTAGAATATATATTAGTTAAAAGCTAGCAAACACCAAACTTACATTAAGCACTTGAAATACAAATTAAAGAGAATGAAACGCTGTTGATATTATGTGTCTCCCCATCGCAAAGGAGCCACAAATATGAGCGAGTTTACACAGTAAAGAAGACTTACAAGGACTAAAGTACTTCTTTTCCACCAAAACGCCAAAAAACTGAACAGTAAAGGCTGAGTAAGCTTATGTGACAGGATCAGACCCAGACCTCAGTTCACTACTTGAATATTATAATATTACAAAGCTAAACTTCAAAATAAGTAAGCTGGTGACTCACGCCCTAGGGTGTGGCCTAGTGGGTTGAGAACGTGAGGTCTCAAGCACAAATCCCAACAGAGGCAGAAACACTAGGTGATTTTTTCCCATCTATCCAAGGCTTGGTGGATAGAATTACCTAGTACCTGTTGCTTGCTGGTGAGAGGTAGCAGGTATACAATGGAATTAGTCGAAGAGCCCGCAAGCTAGCCCGGACACCACGATTATCAAAAAGAATTAAGCCAGCCGGTGACTCCTTATATAAACAGTTATCCAGAGACATGCAGAAGTTTTTTTCCTTAAATGTGCAAAACACCTCAATGCATTATTTTGATATTTTCAGGTAAAAGGTCCACACACCAGAGTACAAGGGAAGTATGTCTGTGACTTTCAACGGTTTAAGTCTTTACTTCCAACAAAGAACATGTATACCAAAGCTCTCAAGGGTAACGGAACACCTAACCAGAGAGGTCACGGAACCATGCAAAACTTTTCGTTATACATGCATCTCTCCACTAGAAAAGAAAGTTTAACAGCCAGATAAGTCTATTCCACTCTTTCAAAACACGCTTAAAATATCATCCAATGAGTAAAAAGGCAGATTGCAGAATACAAAGCTAACTAAGCTCCACATCAAAATGCCGCTTGTAACTCAAATATTAACAAAATAGCAACTGCCAATTTTGCAGCTCCTGATGCAGCAATTCCTTTCCTCAACGCCACTCATAACTAAATATCTAACAGAATTGCAATTCCTTGTCTCACTCGCCGAATACACTTAAACTAAAGTCATCTTCAAACTTGGAAGTTTTAATATTTGGAAATTTTTTTGCAAACAACAGGAAATGCATCCCAAGGAGAGAACAGGAAACCATTTTACCTGAACAAAAGGAAGAAAAAGTTTTCTTACTCACATTTGACAAAGGAGCAAGACTCTGCATATGAGAACCTGTCTGTGGCTGACTAAATGATGCATTCAATTGTTGAACACTTTCGTATGAATAGCTAGCAGCAGAGGACGGATAGGAGTATTGATGCCCATGTTCACTAGTTTCTGCTTTCAGAGATTCTGGTTGTGCAGCAGATGGCAAATCGTAGTTTCCAGAACTTGCATTAGTTCTATGGAATAAATTACTATCAGACTCATTTCTGAGAGTTTCGTCACCATAGTATTCAGAAGCCCTGCAAAATAATGTAATTTAAAAATTAAAGAACTAGCCTTTCCTTATGCTTTGCACAGATCTCTCTTGTTTTGTACATCTATACACATTACACGGAAAAATATCTTTTTTACTATAGGAATATCAGTTTCAAATATTGATAAAGAGAGCGCTGTGTATAAATTTAAGATGGAAAAATATACTACATCATCATTTTAGTAGAAACAAAGTTGTGATCGATTTAACAGATTTACAAACCTGGTGCCCAAGTCCTTTGGTGCTTCTTCCAAGCTAGTTTTCGCAGGGGCGGAGGCATGTGATCCAGAAAAGGACACACCACCAAAGCTACCAAAACTTAGGTGTGAGCAGTCCGCTGTTTGAACTTGAAGATGGTCTGGAATCAAAACGGACGGACCATCTCCATCAGATGAAAAACCCCGATCGTCCTCTATACTTAGTTGTTGCAAGTTCGTAGCGACTGAAGAAGTTGAGGCGTTAATATCTTCAACTGCCACAAGATAAAGAACATTCTTATATAAAAAAGAGCAGTACATTAAAACATTTGAATGGCACAACTACTGTTGTACCAACAATCTAAAACAATTAGGTTTCTGATATGCTACATATCCATCGGTAGTAGATAAGGGAAACAGACTGCCACAATGTTAGCATTAGATAAAGATGGCAGTAAAGTAGTACATTAAGGGGCCGTTTGGCTTGGAGTTTAAGACATATAATCTCCACATATAGATAAACATAAGTTTATACATTGTTCGGTTGGGATTTGAGGAGATTTTAATCTCCAAATAGATATCAGTACTATTAATTAATACAATGTGTGGTTGCTCCTTTTTGTTTTTCCATAAATAATACATGCATAAGTTATGCGGGCATCTATGTATTATTTTGTGCGGGATAGAATGAGGAGTAAGATTGCGAGTATTAGTAATACATGGATTAAAATGCTAAAATGATCAAACCAATCCTCATAATAGTAAGAAATTTTTAATTTTGTTTAAAAGTAACAAATATTTTAGAGCATACACTGTATACTAATATGTAATATATCAACCCAAACATTCAACAAGAAATAATCCACAATCCCTATATTATTATTCCTTCCATAACAATACATACATTACAATATGTGTACTATCCCTGCATAACTTGTTTCTGAACCAAACAATCCCTAAGTCTGCAAGCCCGTTAAGATGAACATCCATCACTTTCTACTAATTCTATCTTCCAAGTAACGCAGATAAACAGATCTACATTTAACGATGCAACAATGCTAAAACACCAACCAATACCACTTCAATTAAACGAAAACAATGAGATTAATATGCTAAATGATGAAATTCATATCTCATTCCAAACCAAAACACACATATATTCACCTGGCTGATGCTCAAAAGTGTGATTCTGGTGTTGATATTTGTAGAGGTCATTGTCATCGAGAGAAGCACTATCATCATTATCCTCCTGCAACTTTCTACTGGAGAGAGAACTACCGAGATCTTCATTAGCACTGTCATCTCCCCCTTGTGCCTCGTCAATTTCGGTTTGACGATCAATTCTGTCATATGACACGACAGATGGATCAGGATGTTGCACGAAATCAGTGGGAGGCTGCGAGGCAGCAGGCTGGCTAGCAGCTGACGGCTGCTCAATTAACGGCCATTCATCGTTCGCAGATAGCTGGTGAGATGAATAATCCCCTGGTTCCTGATGTACCTCGTGAACCTTCATATGATCATCAGAAAACTGCACATTATGATGTGATGCACCATAAGGAGGTGGTGCCCGAACATCATTTTGGTTGACACCAATAGTAGTATGGTGAGATACGTTAGGTACACTTGGCACTTTACTCTGTGGCCTACCCATTTTCACAATATCAGCCATTGATACTTGACCTGGCACCCCGCCCCAAGTAGGTTGATATCCAGAAGAAGGCTGTGAAGCAGCTGAATGACCATCAACTGCCGCTGGTGCCAATTTTTTACTTTCATTTCCAGCAGCATCACTGTAACACAATTCAAAAGCATAAAAAGGAAAATCAAAAACTAGCCAAACATCCCCAAAAATAGTTTGAACAACTTAACATGCACGGTTAAAAGGATAAATTACAAGAAATAATTTTCTTATGAGTCTATTCAACTTGATAATTTGATTCAGCAATTAAAGATTATTACCACTAATTAAATCTGGTTGTTCAAATATATCTTTATTATGATAAGAACTTCTCATTAGTGCAAAACAGACATTGACAAACTTAATGGACCATGCTGCAGGGATCGATGGATTAATACACTGTTACCACCGACAGTATCTGAAAGCAACTGATTGACTTGTAAAAAAAAATAAACCTTTTAACAAGACAACAATACTAACCTGATGGCGGTTGGTCTCCTATCTATGTTACTTCCTACAACTCCAGGGGATGAAGAGAAGTTGTTTGTATGTGATCCACTTTCCTTTCTGTAAGCAGGAGCAGACTTGGTAGGCTCTGTCAAAGTTGGTTACAAAGCAAAATGATCCAGTATCAGAGAACACAACAAATTAAACACAATTTAAACTTTCTCTTTCAGAAACTGTGCATTAACATGCATATACCTGACCCGCCACGCCCAACATATCGCTCCGCACCAGTCCTGCTGCCACGGCTTGACGTGCTACTAGAAACCCAGGACCTAGACTCAGTTGTATCCTTATTCTGAACCAAAGATGAACAGAAGTAAAGTGACAGATATGAACAGCTATTTGAGCAAGCAACATAACAACCCATCAAAAGCACTTTTTCAAGGTCAGTTATAAGCAAGCAACGTTTCAACAAAATATTGCTACGTATCAAGTGGGATGTGTAATGCCGTGCCCCCCAAGATTATACCAGCATATATCAAATAAAAGGAAAAGTTAGAACATCAACAATACAGAAAGCAGGACACTATCGATATAAAATTTAAAGAATTCAAGAAGTAAATTGGTTTGGAGTTTATGCTTTAGTAATGATTACGAACCTCTTTTCTCTTTTCTCGTTTGCTCTTCACCTCATGAAAAGTATCTAGCCAATTAATAAACATCAAATTAGAAGGTGATAAGAAATATCTACTTATTCAAGCAAGGAAGATTGACAAAATAGTAACAAAGTTTTTAGCATGATAGCTACAAAGATGTCAGTATAAGTAACTATTACCGAGCATAGGAAGAACATGATTAGCAACAGAAGTTCAAATTTTCTGCAGCTTAGGCATTGCAATAGTGCTGAAATCACCAGAAGAATCAATCTAATGCATTTTTAGCGCCCACCATTGATTCTTGCTCAATCTCAAAGGCAGCCTATGTTATCTCAAGATAAGTTCTAAATTATGTTCAAGTAGGGCATTTATAAATAGTATCAGAATGCCACGTCTCATCTCTCATCTGACCGACGCATACAAATTTGTAAGGGCTCACAAATCACTGATTTAGCTCCTACACTATTAACAATAAGATTGAAAATCCACAAATACCTCAGAAAATACAAGTGAAACGGTAGCCATCTCAAACTGAATAACCAGTCCGTAAAACATAGGACGAGTCAAGGATTGTGCCAAACATGATTTACACCACTAGTTCTTCTGAGATATTTTCAATATGCATGTCATCAAATCAAATCTTTTTGTTTTTCTATAACTGTGGTGTCCGGGCTAACTTGCACGCATCTCGACCAATTCCACAGGGTACTTGCTACCTCTCGCCAACCAAGGCTTGGACTACCATAAAATCAAATCTTGTATTGACCAAATCGATATTTCTCTATAATAAAAGTAAAGCATTATAAATACAGAAACTTCATGGATATACAAGAATCCATTATATTTAATTTTTCTTTCTTATACAAAAGCTTGACTACCAAGAACATTAAACTCAGGACACAGGACACCACAAATGAATCAAACAAAGATAGAAATTTCCAAAGCATAAAAAGAGAAATAATTTATTCTTATTTTCTTTATCCACTTACTCCTACAACCCCATACCTTCATGCGTGTATGCATTTCAAACGAAGCACATATTTTTAACATAATTGCTACTACAATTCTCAAAGAAAACTGGAAAAGAAAAGCGGTTACTTTAGTATATAATCTGAAAACTGTAAAATTGCACAAAAGAAGAAAATAAAGAGCTTAGTTACTATATATATGTTTAACATAATTGTTACTATAATATTCAAGAAAAGAAGTTTCTTTACTGTATAATCTGAAAACTGAAAAATTGCATGAAAACAATACTAAATAACCAAAAAAAAAAATACTCAAATACCCATAAAACTAATTAAAAAAAAAAAAAAAAAAACTAAAAAGAGTTTAGTTTTAACCTTGAGAAAGAAGCTTGTTGACGGCTTCGTTAGGGTCCATATTACAATCTTTGAGCACAGCATAGATCTCAGCTTCAGTACAGAAATTAACAATTTCCTTTAAATTTTGTACCATCTTTTTTGAACCTCCTGGTATTATTGATTCTACTCCAATTCCACCTCCATTTTTACTACTGCTGTTTTTTCCTCTGTTACTACTCATCCTCCTTTACTCTCTCTTTCTCTTTCTCTATGTGAAACAGTAAACAGAAAAAACAGAGAAGTGTATTCTACTCCAGTAGATCTATTTCAATTGGAAATACAATCAATTTTGCAATTGAATTTTGAATTGACGGCTTCGGTTATGGCTTTTTTTTTTTCTTCTTAGAGGTGAAAGGTGAAAAGAATCCGCGGCGAAGAGGAGATATCTAATGAGAGGAAGTTTTGGTTTTATTTCTGTTTTTCTTTTTCTCTTTTTTTGTGGGGGTGGAAAAATTGAACCAAATGGAAAACTGAACCAAACCCACCAAAAAACATACTTTTTAGGTTCGGTTTGATTTTGATTTTGAATTTTATTAAAAAATAACGGAAAAAAAGTGAATCAAATCAATTATACAAGTAACTATTTAAATTTATTATTACACCTATATATATATATAAATTTTTAAAATTTAAAAAACCTACTTACTTGGTTTGATTTCCTTTTAGGGAAAAATCTATCCAAACGGAACCATGAACATTTCTACCTATTCATTGCTTTTCTCTCTTTAATAACAAGAGTATAGTTAATATAAGGGGGCAAAATACAAAATTATCCGATAGATCGAAATAATTTCGCTCTCTAGTCAAAAGTATATAAAATATTTATATTTTATGTGTATAATATTTATATTTATATACAAAAATTATACATATTTAGGATTATTATTTTAAAAGCAACTAAAAATATTTTCTAAATATATAAAAATCTCTCTCTTTTATGACTTTCTCTCTTTTTCTCTTTCTCTCTATACCTTTTTTTTTTGTAACTTTTGTTGTTTTTTGGTTCCTTTATTTTTTTGGACCTCCTCCTTTCTTTATAATTTTTTATTTTGGTAACTATCTTCATTATTTCAACTATAATTTGAAATATTATTTATAAATTATATTTATTTTATAATTTAATCCAAAATTTTTATTTGAAGATGAGAAACTAATTTGAGAAATATTTAAACTGAAATATTGATTTACAATACTTTAATTTTATTCTCAATTAAAATTCATATCCAAACATTGTTTAAACTAACTTAGATATATGTTATTCTTTTTTAAGAATACATCGGTAGCCCTTTAAAGTTGTCCTCACTTTTCACTTTGACACTCCATCTTCGATCTGTTCCATTTGAACACTCCAACCACATCTCGAATGTGTCATTTAAACACAAAATTCATAAGCAGCCAAACATAAACAATGTGTGTAATTCACTCGTCACAGTGACGAATAAAAAAGAGATACATAGATTTAACTTGAATTAATTAATTAATTAAAAAAAGCTTTTGAAAAAAAAATGTTAAAGAAAAACAAGAACCCTACCCAACCCTCGGTCACCTTCCCCCAACACCTGTCTTCATCTGCCAAAATAAAAATCAAAGCTACCCACATGTCTTCTTCTTCGCTGATTCACATCTGCCACCATATTTCTTTCTCCTAATCTTCACCCCCAAAGTGCAATAATTAATGGCATCCTCTTTGAAGATCTAATGGAACGATGGTCTTTAAATCTAATGGAACGATGTTCTTTAAATCAAGTGTTTTGAAGATAAAATAAAAAGCTACAGGGTAATAGTATACTACCACCATTAGTGTTCCTCCAACCCTAAATTACCCTCTTTGGATTTTCAGATATGGGGAAGGAAGAATTTTATGTCAATTCTTTTTGGGGTTCAAAATCCCTTCTGATTTTCTCTTTCTTTAGATTCACGAAAATTAGCTAGGAAAAATAAAGTATCGCCCTTTTTTTAGATGTAAATCTGATTTTTCTTCATATTCAAGTCACAAAGTTTAATTTTCTTAATGTTGAGAAAAAGCGAAACTTCTCCAGAGAAAATAAAGTTTCGCCGGAAATGTTAAAGGGGTTGTTGGACGTAGTTGTTTTGGGTGTTTACAGTGAAGCTTGGTAAAGCTCACATGGTGTTTATTGACAGGATATGGTGGAATGAGAAGATGAAGATGTGAGAGAAAGAAAATTATTTTTTTTTCTCTAATGACATTTATTTATTCTTTGGGACCCATAGCAATAACATCTCACGCTATCTAAAAGGTGGTCAACACATACTATGCCATATCACCGAATTATGTATAAATGACACGTTCGAGGTGTAGTTGGAGTGTTCAAATGGAACAGACTTAAGATGGAGTGTCAAAGTAAAAAATGAGGACAACTTTAAGGGGTTGGCGATATATTCTGCTCTCTTTTAAGAATACATTGGTAGCCCTTTAAAGTTGTCCTCACTTTTCACTTTGACACTCCATCTTCAGTCTGTTCCATTTGAACACTCCTACCACATCTGGAATGTGTCATTTAAACACAAAATTCATAAGCAGCCAAACATAAACTATGTGTGCAATTCACTCGCCACAGTGACGAATAAAAAGGAACACATGGATTTAACTTGAATTAATTAATTAAAAAAAGCTTTTGAAAAAAAAAAGTTAAAGAAAAACAAGAACCCTACCCAACCCTCAGTCATCTTCCCCCAACACCCTGTCTTCATCTGCCAAAATAAAAATCAAAGCTACCCACATGTCTTCTTCTTCGCTAATTCACACCTGCCACCATGTTTCTTTCTCCTAATCTTCACCCCCAAAGTTCAATAATTAACGGCATCCTCTTTGAATATCTAATGCAACGATGTTCTTTAAATCTAATGGAACGATGTTCTTTAAATCAAGTGTTTTGAAGATAAAACAAAAAGCAACAGGGTGATAGTAAACTACCACCATTAGTGTTTCTCCAACCCTAAACTACCCTCTTTGGATTTTCAGATATGGGGAAGGGAGAATTTTATGTCAATTTTTTTTTGGGGTTCAAAATCTCTTCTGACTTTCTCCTTCTTTAGATTCACGAAAATTCGCTGGGAAAAACAAAGTATCACCCTTTTTTGAGATGTAAATCTGATTTTTCTTCATACTCAAGTCACAAAGTTTAATTTTCTTAATGTTGAGAAAAACGAAACTTCTCCAGAGAAAATAAATTTTCGCCGGAAATGTTAAAGGGGTTGATGGACGTAGTTGTTTTGGGTGTTTACAGTGAAGCTTGGTAAATCTTACATGGTGTTTATTGACAGGATATGGTGGAATGAGAAGATGGAGAGGTGAGAGAAAGAAAGTTATTTTTTTTTCTCTAATGATATTTATTTATTCTTTAGGACCCATAACAATAACATCTCACGCTCTCTAAAGAGGTGGTCAACACATACTATGCTATATCATCGAATTATGTTTAAATGTCACGTTCGAGGTGTAGTTGGAGTGTTCAAATGGAACGGATTTAGGATGGAGTGTCAAAGTAAAAAGTGAGGACAACTTTAAAGGGCTGCCGATGTATTCTGCCCTCTTTTAAGAATACATCGGTAGCCCTTTAAAGTTGTCCTCACTTTTCACTTTGACACTCCATCTTCAGTCTGTTCTATTTGAAGACTCCAAACCACATCTCGAATGTGTCATTTAAACACAAAATTCATAAGCAGCCAAACATAAACAATGTGTGTAATTCACTCGCCACCGTGACGAATAAAAAAAAGACACATGGATTTAACTTGAATTAATTAATTAACAAAAAGTTAAAGAAAAACAAGAACCCTACCCAACCCTCAGTCATCTTTCCCCAACACCCTGTCTTCATCTGCCAAAATAAAAATCAAAGCTACCCACATGTCTTATTCTTCACTGATTCACACCCGCCATCATGTTTCTTTCTCCTAATCTTCACCCCTAAAGTGCAATAATTAACGGCATCCTCTTTGAAGATCTAATGGAACGACGTTCTTTAAATCGAATGGAACGATGTTCTTTAAATCAAGTGTTTTGAAGATAAAACAAAAGGCAACAGTGTAATAGTAAACTACCACCATTAGTGTTCCTCCAACCCTAAACTACCCTCTTTGGATTTTCAGATATAGGAAGGGATAATTTTATGTTAATTTTTTTGGGGTTCAAAATCCCTTCTGATTTCTCCTTCTTTAGATTCACGAAAATTTGCTGGGAAAAATAAAGTCTCACCCTTTTTTGAGATGTAAGTCTGATTTTTCTTCAGTTTCAAGTCACAAATTTTAATTTCCTTAATGTTGAGAAAAACGAAACTTCTCCAGAAAAAATAAAGTTTCGGCGGAAATGTTAAAGGGGTTGCTGGACGTAGTTGTTTTGGGTGTTTACAGTGAAGTTTGGTAAAGCTCACATGGCGTTTATTGACAGAATATGGTGGAATGAGAAGATGGAGAGGTGAAAGAAAGAAAGTTATTTTTTTTTCTTTAATGACATTTATTTATTTATTAGGACCCATAACAATAACATCTCACGCTCTCTAAAGATGTGGTCAACACATACTATGCCATATCACCGAATTGTGTTTAAATGACACATCCGAGGTGTAGTTGGAGTGTTCAAATGGAACGGACTTAGGAGGGAGTGTCAAAGTAAAAAGTGAGGACAACTTTAAGGGGTTGCCGATGTATTCTGCCTAGTTTTTTATATATACTAGGTGAGGAAAGGCCCGTATACGGGCCCAACATTGTAGTCTTAAAATTATTGTTTGTCGAGGCTCAATTAATTTTTTGATAAATAAATCGATCCTTGCTATATCCATTTAATCACGGATAGAGAATGATATTGGGAATCACAATTTATATTTAGTTTATCTTAATAGTTACTTAATTTAAACTAAAAATTATAATATGTTTAAGTTGCTCCAATTAACATAAAAAGACTACGTGCTATAATACTCATTTGTAACATCCATATCAAACATAAACATTAAATTAAAATTTTGATTTCAATGGTATTATTTTCCTATTTGAATATTTTACAAGAGAATACATTAAAACTACAAGTGTCATCTATATTAACAAATTTTCTAGAATAAGAAGCCTACCACCAATCTATCTGTAAACTATTCTTGAATACATCCAAATTGGTTTCGCAAGAGTTCCAACAAAGGGAACAATCAGCTACTTGATGAAAGTTAACACGAACAACATCATTCTTTACAATACGATAAAAGATGAAAATAAACTAACTATTGATTTTACTTCATGTCTTGTATACAATAAAATCAAGAGAAATTTTTAGTACAGTAAATAAAGAGAACTTCCACGGAGACTTACACCCTTAAAGAGGTAATTTACTACTTCAAACAAAGAGAACCAATATCACTAAACAAATATTAACATGATATAAATTGTAGTAATTCTATATAGTGGTTCAAATTATATTTTATTATAATTTGTTTAAAATGATGTTGACGGGTGATAAAATATTAAACATTTGATAGAAGTCTATATAAATTATTATAGGGATTTTAACTTTTTTCTTAATTAAGGAGATAAGAGAAGTGTTTTTATTTTTCTATAGATTTATAATATGTTAATTTTCATAATGAAACAATATGTATATAAAAAATAATGTATAGGATAATTTATTGATAGTTGAAAACTTATCAGGGAAGAATGAGTTCAAACCATGTAGATTCAATTTTCACATCAATTAAGCATATAAGAGATAGCATCCTAATACAATATGAACAAATCTCATCACTTAAATTAACTTTTGAGATTTAATAAACTATACTTTTTAAAATTATTTTTGAATATGAATTTTTCTAGTTTGAAATCGCCTTCAAATAGTATGGATAAATGAAAAAATTTTAATTTTCATTTTTAAATTGCTTTAAAACAGTATGGGTAAATACGAAAATCTTGTAAATATTTACCAATATCTCTTTTTGTTGCACTGTTATTAAAAATTAAATTTACGTTCTCTATGAAAACTTCTAGTTGACAAAATCAAAATTAATAATTTTACCAAATGAGAAAAAGGAACGTTCCAAATGATTATTTGCATGCAGTATTCTCTACAATAGTAGTCTAATCAACATGGAGTAACATTTAAAGGAGTGTTGTGGTTATGGGAATGTGGGTCCCACGTGTATTAATAATAATTTGCATTTAAAAATTATAAATAATGTAAATTTTTTTTTGAAATAACATATATACATCCTTGATCGACCATATTTCCTTTGCTATATAATAGAAATAGAAAAGTAACATGGATAGATTTATTTCCCTGTTGTAATTACTATTATGATTACATTCAGAAATTCTGCCTTTAAATGCTTGATATAGACATAATAGACATATCTAACCTTTATCCATATGATGCAGTAGGCAACGAGATCCAAATGATTTTCCAATCATTTCGTTTGAGTAGTAACTTTTTACCGTATTTTATAAAGAGATTATATTTAGCAATATTATTAAAAAGCACTTTTCAATATTCAATTACAAAAAAAAATATTATATTAAAAGTTTATTTTATTTTATTTTCTAATAATTGTTTGTTTGTTTCTTTAGAAAAGATTGATTATGTTTCTTTCTCAGGTTCCAAAGGAAAGTGTATGGTATTATCTGTATCATGTCATACTATATACTCTATACTATTATTGAACTTTTATGCCCTTAAAAGTTATTTTGATAATATCTTCAATATTAATAAAAAAAGTTAATTTTGTAACATTATATTTAAATTGGGGATTATCAAAGAATTTAGTAAGGCTTATGTATCTAAATTTAAGCTCTTTAACTACAACATATAATTATTTTTTTAGCTAACATTTACAGTTCTTAATAAATCAAATAATTTTTTGAGCTACCATTTTATCTTCTCCTTTTATTTTTCTTAGCTTAAATATTGAGATTGTTATTAGAAATTATTTATAACCACAATCTTTTTCTTATAAACACAATCATGATTCAAAGCGTTTTACCATCTATGTGCAAAACGATATAATTTTTTACTAATTATATGAGATAGACGCACAATATACGTGCCCAAGGATTAGTTATTATAAAAGCACGAATACAATCTTAATTGCTGGTTTTTTTTAGTTTTCCTAATGCGATTTGGTTTTGCTAAATGATCTAACATTTTCATGTTTATATTACTCTTTTTGGAATACTTAATTAAATGATTTGGTAAAGCATCACACACATAATTCTTTTTGGTCTTCTTATTGTCTCTAGATTGACTTAAAAATATATAGTTTTAAAAGAGTACAATTTTTTTAACCAAGGGTAATTCTCAAGGGTCAATGAAGCGATTGAGTGTTGAGATATTTTATCATTTTTTTTATTATTGTTCGTATATAAGAGCGTTTTATGTCGGATAAAATTGTAATCATATTAAATTTTATGATTTTCATTATTTCAGTTGAATTGTAAAAGCAATATAAATATGAATTGGAATATGCAGTTGAAATAAAATTACGAACGATTAACTTTTAATAAAAATTCGTTATTTCAGTAGAAATATTCGAAGGCAATTTAAGTTGAGTTGGGATATGATTTTTTTTTACAAAGAGATCAGCAAAGAATCGAACTTCATTGGGAGAAGAATGACTGTTAAGAACGGGAATTGACTTATATTATTTTATAAGAATCCTCTTTATTGACAATACTACTACTCTATAATATTCAATATCAAAGAAAATAAAAATAATATTAAATGGATTGCATAGAGTTGAAATTGAGAAAAAAATACCCCCACGATAATATAGTTTTATATTATATTTGAACTATTTTATACTCAAATAATATTTTTTTAATCAATTTTCGTGTAATATTGGAAAATACCCAATTATTAAACGATAACTAAGAAAATATTTAAGAATATAAATGTGTGATAAAGAGAAAAAAATGGTAGATAAGAGTCAATACCACTAATGATTCTACAAACAGAACGATCTAAAATTGAAATGTCATATCAATCGTTTACTCTTTGAAAATAAAATTCATGGTGGATAAAATTATAATTAAGATTAAATATTCAAATCAAGAGATGAACTAATATTAAGATGTAATTCAACATAATATAAATTATTATTTATGTTAAAATAAAATAATTAAAAAATTTAATTAATTATTTAGCAAGAGAATCTAATTCAATTATCTTTTAAATTCATCATATGAGTAAAAAATTTATTCAAGTTTAAAATATCTTAGGGTGCATAAATTTATTCCATAAAAAGAGTGTTAGAATACAAAGTAAAAAATGTTAGTATATTATTAAGAATCAAAATGCTATATAAGTGTCTGAGGAAGCACAATCAAAGCTAAATCCTAATCAAGAACTAGCTTTCAGGACTATATTATAAAGAGTCGACTTTGGTATAACGGGATTATTCTTTGTAGATAGCTTGGGCGGAATCGAAATAATATATTTCTATGTCATGCATTACTTGCATATATCATATCAAGAGACATGATACCGTTAGTAATAATAGCAAGTGGTGCACCAATAACGATTTTATTATAAGACCACCCACTTTAGATTTGATATACGTGTTCAAACAACTTAAATAACCATAAAAAATATATCAATGCAGATCAATGATGCTAAATTTATAAGGAAAATAAAATTGATAATATGGGATGAAGCAGTTAAGGCTAAGTGTCAAACAATCGAAATAATTACCCGGAGTTCTAGAGATATATTGGATATTAATAAACAGTTTGGTGAAAAATTAATATTTTGGGAGGTGATTTCTGTCAAGTACTACCTGTAGTATCAAAATCGACAAAAGCAGAGACTGTAAAAGCTAGCTTGCCAAAGTTATACTTCTGGCCTCAAATGAAAAAGATTCAACTGACAAGAAATACAAAGTAAGAACAAATTCAGTATTCAGTATTTTCTTGCTTCGTGTCGAAACAAAGAAAGCATCCAATAAAAGATGATTTGGTTATTCCTGAACATTTGGTTATCAATCTCAATGGAACTAGTAGTGCATTTAATAAGAGAAATATTTCTATCATTAGATTAAAATGCAATTTGTGCAAATCGCATAAAAGAATTAAAAAGATATATTATCTAGCAGAAAATGAATATGTTGATCAACTAAATAAAATGTTGATTGCAAAATTTTATAGTATAAACAAAAAATATTTTTCAGTATCACGATACGAAATTCATTAATGATCGTGATGGTGCCGGACACCACTGTCAGGCAAGCTAACACCAAGAAGTTAATCAAATTCTCATTTTAGTAGTTTTGAAATCATTTTTTTCTTATATTTAACAATAAATAATGAACTTCACTGAGTAAATAATGATGTATTAGCAAATTTAAATACTGAATAACCCCATAGTCATCCCAGAACTCGGTGTCACAAATGCATGAGCAAATTTCTAGAAATTTAAAATGTAATACAATAACTGTCCGGAATACAATTTGGACAGAAAAGAAAATACAATACTCTGAAAGAGATTCTGCTGGATGCGGGTCGTCTCGAAAGATGCAGCTCACCTAAGTCTGCGTATCAACTATTCCGATGTGCCCAACGAGGCCACTAGATATACATGTGACTATGCAACAAAATGCATAGCGAGTGTAGTACGAGTACGAAAACAACGCGTACCCAATTAGTATCCAGTCTAACCTCGAAGAAGTAGTGACGAGAGGTCGACTTTGATATTTACTAGTGGTCCAATAATTTAATACCGATAATGTAAAAAATCATGGATTTTATAAGGCGACTGCAAACTCAATAATCATGAAGCAGGTGAACATTTCTTTTGTTAATAGAATTTTTTAAACTTATTTCCATCTTTTTAACAATTTACATCCCTGACCAATGAGGCCACCTCAATTATCAATAATTTAAAAAATAATCAAGCAAGTCATGCGCAAATCAGGTCTAGGTCGTACGGCCCGATCCAATATAATATTTAAACTGTGCACTGTTAGAGGATCGAATGGCGCGAACCATAGATGCATCTATTGCCCCGCTCGTGAATCATACATGCGGTCAAATATAAATAAAATAATTACTCCTCTTGCGAATCATACATGCGGCATGAGTACACATAAGTACACACATTCAAACAGTCAACCAAGACTTCATCAGGGAAACAATTACCCAAGGAAATGACAACTTCTCTTTTAGCAGTCAAGAAAGTGATGTTTAGCCCTTTAGAAATTTATTTACCAAGTTCGATATGAATTAGGCCTTTTAAATTGTCAATAAGATTACATGTACGGCAAGTAAAGCATGCTTTTGGGTCCTAGACTACCCGGACATAAGCATAAGAGTAGCTACACACGGACTCTCATTACCTCATGCGTACGTAGCCCCCCACAAATAGAAGCACATATTTATTTATTTCACCTATGGGGTTAATTCCCATCTTACAATGTTAGAAAGGAGACTTACCTCGCTCTGAAATTCCATATTTGGCTCCCAAGCCCTTCTGACCAATCAAACAGATGCCCAACGCTCCAAGACTAGTCAATAATTGTGCAAATCCATAAATATATACTCAAATACTCATTATAATCAAATTTATAACAATTTCTAACCCCGATCTAATAGTCGATAAAAATCACCCTCGGGCCCACGTGACTGTATTCCAAAATTTTTGAAGATAAACATTACCCATAACATCACAAACTCAAATATATAATTTATTCTCAATTCCATGCCCAAATTCGTGGTCAAAATCTAAAAATACCAACTTTTTAGGTTTTCTACCAAAACCCTAAATTTTCACTAATTTTCTATGAATTTCTATGTTAAAATCTATATATAATCTAAGTATTTAACTTGCAATAGGTGGGAATCACTTACCTTGATATAAATGATGAAGATGGAGCTCCAAAATCGCCTCTAGGTCGTCTTCCATGGAGGAAATGAGCTGAAATGAGCCAAACCCATTTTTACAAACTTATACACTGTCAGACAACCTTCTTCGCGTTCGCGGGCCTCCCATCGCGTTCGCAAAGAACAAAAATTCTCGAAAATCATTTCCAAACTCTTCTCAGACGGCATCTATTATAATGGTCATAACGTTTAGTAAAATACTCCAAATGACAAATGGTTTAATGTTATAAAAACTAGACTCCAAAATCTAAAACTTTAGCATTTTTGTCATCTCCAATATTTCTTATAGATTTTGAGATATAAGCTGTCAAAATCAGCCCCGCGCAACACAAATTTCTTCTTCTCTTCCCGGACAACCTGTAGTGTAACAACCATAACGTTTTGTACACAAATCCAAATGCTAAATAGTTTTCTTTTATGAAAACAAGACACAAAGGGCTACAATTTTTATTTTTACATCATCTCCAGATTTCTTATAGATAGAGAGATATGAGCCTCCGGAGTCAAACCTATGCAACAGAGATTTCCTTCTTCGCGAACACGAAGAAGAAAATCCTAGAAACCAAATCCTTCTTCGTGAACGTGAGAGGATCCTCGTGAATGCGAAGAACAACACCAAATATCAGTAAATTAGCATCCAAAGTAGCCCAAAATGATCCGAAACACACCTGAAACACACCCGAGGCCCTCGGGACCCCGTCCAATCACACCAACCTGTCCCAAAACATGACACAAACTTGCTCAAGGCCTCAAATTACATCAAACAACATCGAAATCATGAATCGCATCCCAATTCAAGCTTAATGAACTTTAGAACTTCAAACTTCTACATTCAATGCCGAAACCTATCAAATCACGTCCGATTGACCTCAAATTTTGTACACAAGTCACATTCGGCATTACGAACCTACTCCTACTTCCAAAATCGGAATCCGACCCTGATGCCTAAAAGTCCACTCGCGGTCAAAGTTCTCAAAAACCTTCAAATTTTTAACTCTTGACAAACGATTCCGAAATGACCTAGGAACCTCCAAATCCACATCCGGACGTGCTCTCAATACCAGAATCACCATACGGAGCTATTCCCAGACTCGGAATCCCAAACGGACATCGAAAACATTGAAATTCACTTCAACCCAAATTTATGAAATTCTTCCAAAAATGCTAACTTCCACAATAGGCGCCGAAATGCTCCCGGGTCATCAAAAAACCCGATCCAAACATACGCCCAAGTCCAAAATCATCATACAGACATGTTGGAACCTTCAAATCCCGATTCCGAGGCCATTTACTCAAGAACTCAATCGTAGTCAATTCTTCCAACTTAAAGCTTCCGAAATGAGAATTCTCTTTCCAAATCGACTCTGAACTTCCAAAATTCCAGTTCCAACCACGTGCACAAGTCATAATACCTGGAGTGAAGCTGCTCAAGGCCTCAAACTGCCGAAAAACACGCTAGAGCTCAAAATGACCAGTTGGGTTGTTACATTCTCTCCCACTTAAACGTACGTTCATCCTCGAACGTGCTAAGAACTGCGCTGGAGTTGTCTGAAATTACTGTTTACACCTCATGCACCTATCCGTGCTACCACAACTCGGCTGAGCACATTAGCTCGATCAAATCCGAAGATATTATCTTTTATTTAGGCAAATAAGCCTTAGAGCCCAGTTCCAACATCCGAAATTCTCTGCCAGGCCTGCTTCCAACATACGAACACCGTATCAATCACCACACGATATACCCGAATATGACTTCATACCTTTGCTGAATTCACACCATGCACCACATCATTCAAAGGCCCATGATAACACTCTCTGATCATAATAGCCAACATTCTCCGAATCTGGTGCTCATAATTCCCCCATGACATATATGAGTTCTATTATAACTCTTACAATACTTCCATGACAAAAGAGGTGCATAGAAGTTCATAACCAAGTGCCGAGTCAACAAATCGTTGAGTCTATACTCCTGACAAGAACCATTACCTCATTCTGAACCAAATAATGGAATTTGCTCTTCAATATACTTCATATAATCCGTTCGCACTGATCCTAGATCCAATAATCTCGTCCCACCCAATACGAGCTGCTCAGGAAATAAGCCACCCCAGACACGACCAACAGTCTCACATGATGCTACAAATCTACAATGTGCCAAATAAGCTACAAACTCGAACGTGATACATAAGGAAAACGAACTCTGGAAGGGACTACTCAACCCACACAACTAATATGAACTTTCCTAAAAAAATGGGAAACAAAACACACAAAAATAGATATAGGGGTGATGTTTTAGACGTCAATACTACACAATATTATAAGTTAACTGTGCAGTACCCAATTTTGAGTGATGTCTAATAAGAAGAACCTGGTTCTTCTTGGTGTACTACTTACTGCTATTTGCGGAATAATAAAGCAGTAAATTAAAGACACAGATATTCTTACGTGGAAAACACCTGGCTCAAGAGGTGAAAAAACCACGACCTACTCCTCAGTAGGATTTGCTCAAACACTTCACTAAAAACTCTGAGCCAAACGGACTTACAAAATAAAATCTTTTATAATCCTAGGACTAACTCTAATCCTCTTTGTATCAATAAGCCTCTAGCTAATTTCTACAAACTTCAAGCTAACTCTAACTTGAACGATGTGTACCTATTACAATTTGCTTCTAAGAAAGCTGAAAAGATACAATGTTAAATCGCCTACTACAACCAACTAGACTCAATGATAAGCAGATGGAACTGTTTCTTCTAGTTGAACTATAGCCTTTGCACAATACTTCTGCTTGCAAATATCCTGGGAATTTTTCTTTCAGAACTTGATTCAATTTAGTCTTTGTGGGTCTTTATGTGTCATTAATTTCAGCAGTAATACTTTGAGTATTTTTAGAGTCAGTTGAGTTCTGGTCCGATTCTACCTAGGAGAACAAGTTCTTATCAAACTCAATTTTCTTCCTTCGTTTCTGTCCTTGCCGAATTCAACTTCTATTCTCTTCATCAGTTTGCAATCTTTTTGTATTAGGAGACATCCTCTTAGTTCTTTGATACTCAGCAATCACTGATATCTCCTATGCTTGTACGATTCTTGTGCCAACTGCTCCGTTCAGTTGTGTATGATTTGATGGACCTGGTTCATCTTGTCAGTATTTGTCAATCTTCAAAACCCATTCAGTGATGTGGGCCAACAAATTCCCCCTTTTTGATGATGACAAACTCTGTGCTTTTATCCTGTAGACACTTCAAACACTTTGTATATTTTTAAGCATTAATCATTAAGAATCAGGTTCATTAGGTTATAAATATCACTTTTTGAAAATCACAACGCATCTTCCCCCTTTTGGCATCATCGAAAAGTTGCAAAATGATACTTACTAGTTTTTAATTCTCACTCATGGCCAATTTAGGCAACTGCAGGTGCAAATATGATTAATCATCACAAGAAACTAATAATGTAGGCTAAATAAGAAATTGAGACATTTTTCAAAACATCAAGCTTTCATTGATTAACAGGGATGATCAGTACCAAAATAGATTAAAATCAAAGACAACCAAAACAGGAGAAAAACAGAATAAAACTGAAACAAAAACTAGACACTGTCCCGAACTGGACACTTGATAGGTTTGGAGGGGGTAGCACTGGACATTCCTAAGGCTGGGAGGGTGCAGATGAGGCTGGGTTCTTGGTTTGTAGAAGGGACAACATTTGGTGTAAAACACCTTCATTTTTCTCCTTCTCCTTTGCTAACTCAGCTTTGAGAGCATCACGCTCAGCTTCCACCTCAATTAAGCGAGACCTCAATCGAAGGATCTCCATATCCTTTAACTCGCTTTCTTGCACCAGAGTACGGACCTTGCTGTTGACTGGTAGCTTCCGAGATGAACCAGGTTCATCTGTCGGGGCTTTGACTGTGTAATCACAAGATAATAGAGTGTCCTTCCCAAAGAAATCCTTAGTAGTAGCCATCTCAGCCTTCTTTGTAGGAACTCCAAAATGAGCAAGAAAGGAAGTCAAAATAAAGCCATAAGAGATCGCATGCGCTTTGGTGCCATTCACCACTATGTCCAAGAGCTGGATGATAAAAGCTGGCCAATTAATCTGCTTGCCTCTGTACAGACACTCCATAAGGGTTAAATCCGTGTAGTTAGCAGTGTGTCTACGTTCTTGTCTGGGCAGCAGGAACTGATCACAAATTCAAAAAACAACTTATGCTCAGGCTTCATCTTACTCTTGTACATAACCCTAGGTTCAATCTCTTTCTTATTATCGCAGAAGAATCTGGTGATATTGAGAGCTTAGGCCATTCCATATAAACACGGCCATCTCTACCTTGTGTAGTCTTCATAACCCTCAGCTGGAATGTTTAGAATGACTCCCAATTCTTGAGCATCAAAGGAGACTTCAACTCTCTTGACCAATGAGGTGACCCTACCTCCAATGACTATGGCATTCCCCATGAACTCCACAACCTTATTTCTGACTAGCCTGCCTTCCATACGATGGACCATGTCCTTCCAGCCCTGCGCTGCCAGAAAATCCAATAAATACCTCATTCCAGGCTCCTCCAAATCCTTCAACAATTTCCATTCCAAGATTTTTATCTTGCCAAACATGGAAACTCTGTCAGTAGACACTTCTCCAACCTCCTTCTCTTCCTCTCCACTCCATTCTGGATCATCATCCCTCTCAATAATCTGTACTTTCTCCACCTTCTTTATCTTAGAACTTGTCCTTGAAGCAGTACTCCCAGTGGTGATGGACACAGTAGCTGACTTCTTTGAAGAAGTATTAGCCTTTTTGGGCTTGGGAGTCTTGGTAACCACTGGAGCAGCCTCCTCTTCTTGTTGGACCAGGTCCAACCACTCTTCATTGTAAACAACAATAGGTTCCCCTACCTTTTCTTTCCCCTTCTCTGCCTTCTTTCTTTTTCTCTCTTGCAGAGCTTTTTCCAATTTCTCCTCTTCTCGTACACTATTTCTCGTCGCACGTACCCTAGGAACAGGTACACTAACAGAATCAACAGTCTTCCTTTTCTTTGAAGGAACTGAGGTTTTAGACTTTCTGGACTTTGGATTCCTTCCCTTCTTAGGGTTGTATGAGTCCCCCAACTTGTTTAGTCTTTCAGCCAAAGTTTCTTCCCCAGAAGAAACATGTTCATATATTTCCTTCATCAACTTCACCAACCCAACAACAGCTTCCTCAACTTCAGTATTTCCCCCTAAACCGTGATATCTTTTTCAAGATTTTCAAGAATGGGGCCACAAATTGCAAGCGTGGTACCATCCTCCCCAGATCCCCTCACATCTACTTCACCTTCGTTCTCAAGATTTTTCTCTTTCCCAAATTTTCTTTGCTTTCTTGGCACTTCCACATCCACCACAGACCCCACCAACACAAATCGATTCTCAGCAGAATTTAAATCAGAGGTAACTTCCGTATTACCTTTCTCAGCACTGGATGAACCAGGTGCTTCATCTTCATTGGCTGATTTAAATGAATCATTGGATGATTGTTGTTTAGAGCCTTCCTCAGCACGTAACAATTCTTCCAAGAATTTTGATGTTGAACCAGAAGCCATAAATTTGCGTGCAAACAACTTAACACGATGGATTTTGGGGGCTGGGTTAGGGTTTGGTGTGGCTTCAGGGATTGTAGAATGTTCTGGGATGATAATTTTTCAGGAGACCCGTAACTATAGACTGAGGGAGAGTTTGAATTAGATTCATAATTTCCCTCATCATAATCTCTGTTTGGGGATGAGTCAAAAGAAGCTGGTGGATGAGACGACATAATTTTGATTTGGTCAGAGAGAGAGGAAAATAAAGGGCAGTAGGGATTTTGAGTTGAGTGAGTTGAACAAGGTTCGTCTGGTGTTTTATCCACAATGAGTAATGATGGTCTATTTATAACTTGTGGCTGGGGAGATTTCAACAGAAGTGTATTAACCAAGTAGGATCCTAATCGATTAAGAACTGTCAAAGATTGGACATTGATTAGACAGTTACTTTGCCCCTAAAACTATACTTATTGAAACTAGTTCAATATTTGGGTAAGTACGAGAATTGAATTTGAACCATAAATGGATAGAGTCCTGCTCATGTATGACTGTACTTGAATTAATACATGTATAGAGATGAGAACGTACCTTGTCAGTCACGTAAACCAGCATCATCCTGTTAAAAATCTTTATTTTGCCTCAATTCACAAAGATAGAGAAGCATCATTAGTGACTAGGGAATCATATTAATGCATGGCGGAAGAGTATCGCAATAAAGACATAGTACTGAGCAATGATTAATCTGATTACGTACCTAAATAAAATTTTCTAGCAAAAAAAAACCTTTTTTTTTCAATTAGGTGATCTTAATCATCCCTTATTCAAGCATGTTTCTCTCATAATTCTCCCTACTCAATGATTTGGTAAATATATCAGTAATTTGGTGATTAGTAGCACAGAATTCGATTGAGATCATTCCCTTTTCATAGTTATCCCTCAGGAAATGGTGCCTAACATCTATGTGCTTGGTTCTCTTATGATGAACCGGGTTCTTAGTCATAATGATTGCACTAGTGTTATCACAGTAAATAGGAATGCATCCCACATCTATACCAAAGTCCAGGAGTTGTTGCTTGATCCATAGCAACTGGGCACAACAAGAGGCTGCAACTACATATTCAGCCTCAGCAGTAGATAAGGCTACTGATTTTGTTTCTTGGTGGCCCAAGAGACAAGGCAGGAGCCCAAAAAATGAGCCATGCCTGAAGTAATTTTCCTGTCAACTAGGAAACCTGCATAATCAACATCAGCATATCCTACAAGGTTAAAATTACTACCTTTAGGATACCAAAGGCACAAATCAGTAGTGACCTTCAGATATCTTAAAATTCTTTTTACTGCAATGAGGTGCGACTCCTTTGGATTGGCTTGAAACCTAGCACATAGTCCCACACTGAACACTATATCAGGTCTACTTGCAGTAAGATAGAGTAAAGAACCAATCATCCCTCTGTATGTCTTCTGATCAACGGATGAACCAGGTTCATCCACATCCAATTTTGTAGCTGTGGCTATTGGGGTATTTATCTCCTTTGACTCCTCCATTTTGAATTTCTTGAGGAGTTCTTTCACGTACTTCTGTTGATGTATCAATGTGCCATGTGGAGTTTGTTTGATCTGCAAACCTAAGAAGAAGGTTAGTTCACCCATCATACTCATTTCAAATTCACTTCCCATTAATGTAGCAAATTCCTTGCTAAGCTTTTCAGTAGTTTCCCCAAATATGATATCATCAACATATATTTGTACAATCAGAAGATCTTTTCCCTTCTCCTTTAGGAACAAAGTACTGTCTATCTTGCCTCGTTTGTATCCATGCTCCAGCAGGAATTTTGACAATCTCTAGTACCAAGCTCTAGGCGCTTGCTTGAGACCATAGAGAGCCTTGTCAAGTTTATATACATGATTAGGTGATTCTTTACTTTCAAAACCAGGAGGCTGTTTTACAAATACATCTTCCTTCAAATAGCCATTAAGAAATGCACTCTTTATATCCATCTGATGAAGAGTGAATTCCATGTGTGCAGCAAATACTATAAGAAGTCCGATTGCCTCCAATATTTCCACAGGAGAAAAGGTCTCATCATAGTCAATTCCTTCTTCTAGGATGTATCCTTGAACAACCAGTCTAGCCTTATTTCTTATAACAATTCCATCCTCATCGAGCTTGTTCCTGAATACCCACTTGGTGCCAATTACTGATCTGTCTAGTGGCCTGGGTACCAAGTGCCATACTTGACTTCTCTCAAATTGATTCAGCTCTTCTTGCATGGATGTTACCCAGTCAACATCTTGTAGGGCTTCAACAATGTTCTTTGGTTCAATCAAGGATAGAAATGCATCAAACACACACAGATTTTTCAAGGAGGATCTAGTTTTGATTCCAGATCTCAAATCTGTTATGATGTTCTCAAGAGGATGAGAACTCTGATATCTGTGTGGTTTGAATACCAGTTGTTCACTTTTGGATTGTTCCATGTTGTTTTGTAGTTGTGGAATAGGATCAGGGCCAGTATTTCCATGTAGAATTCCTTCTGTCAAGTTGCGTGGGGTTGTTGAACTTGGTCCATCACCTGTTCCATCCGCCATAGGTGCTTCAATGTGGTAATTACTTCTCACCAGTCCAAGCTCCTCATCTTTTGGTTCCTGTCTCTCAGATAAAGTGTTAGTTTCATCAAAGACAACATGTACACTTTCTTCTACACACATAGTTCTTTTATTGTATATTTTATAAGCTTTGCTATGTGTTGAATATCCTAAGAACACTCTCTCATCACTTCTGGGATCAAATTTTTCTAGAGAATCTTTGCCATTATTATGCACATAACACTTGCATCCAAAAGCCTTAAGATGGGATATGTTGGGCTTTCTCCCTTTAAGTAATTCATAGGGAGTTTTCTCTACCAGAGGTCTGGTCATGCATCTATTAATAATGTAGCATGCAGTGTTAATTGCTTCTGCCCAGAAGCTGTGAGGTAGTTTTCTTGATAGAAGCATGGTTCTTTACATGTCTTCAAGAGTTCTGTTTTTCCTTTCAACAACCCCATTTTGTTGTGGGGTTCTAGAAGCAAAAAAAATTATGATTAACACCATGTTCATCACAAAACTCAGCAAACTTAATATTCTCAAATTCAGTACCATGGTCAGATCTTATTGATGCCAGTTGATGTACAAATTGATTTTGAATTTTCTTAACAAATGAGGTGAACATATCAAATGCTTCATCCTTAGATGACAGGAATAAGGTCCAAGTGAACCTTGAAAAATCATCAACTAGCACCATCACATATCTCTTACCACCTCTACTTAAAGTTCTCATAGGACCGCATAGATCCATATGAACCAGTTCCAACATCCTGGTGGTACTGACCTTTTTCTTACTTTTGAAGGAGGACCTTACCTGCTTCCCCTGGCACATGCCTCACAAACTTTGTCTTCCTTGAACTTAATGTTAGGAAGTCCTACCACTAAGTCCTTAGAGACTAGTTTGTTAAGCTGAGTTAGACTTGCATGACCAAGTCGTTTGTGCCACAGGAGGGGATCACTGTCCAACACACTTACAAGTGGGTTCATTTTCAGACAGTGTGAACAAATCTATGACATAGATGTTATTCATTCTTTTTTCCTGCAAAACAATCTTGTCAGTAAGTAGGTTAATCACAAAACATTTTGTGGAAGTAAGAGCAGCCGGGTTACCTCTGTCACACAGTTGTGATACACTGATCAGACTATATTTCAAGCCATCTATCAGATACACATGTTCAGTAGATCATGTATCATCCTTACCTACCTTACCAACCCCAATAATTTCACCTTTCTTTCCGTTTCCAAAGGAGACATTTCCTCCTATGAGACTTTCAAGTGAAAGGAACAGTTCCATGTTCCTAGTCATATGCTTAGAGCAGCCACTGTCCAAGTACCAAATCTGGCTGCCTCCTCTCACTTGAATCTCTGTTTCTTCATAAGTCTCCTCATTAGATTCTCCAATTTCCATGAGAGCCTGATCTTCTGTCTCACCATCTTCTGATTCTTCATTTGAACTTTCCCCCTAAGCAGCGACCATAGCCTTTGTTGTGTTTGTCTTGGGTTGAACCTATTCCTTCCTCCTGTTCCTTCTCTCATATCTTTCCTTTTTCCACTCTACTTCCCACTGAGGACAGTTTTTAATGAGATGGTCAGTCTTACCACATTTATAGCATCCCTCGTTGGTTGGTCTTTCTGGGGCCTTTGCTTTGTTGTAGTTTCCTCCTCTAGAGATACCTTTCTTTATCATGAGAAAGTTTCTGAATTCTTGGGTGATCATGGCCATCTTATCATCTTCCAGATCTGCTCCCTCAGTGATTCTTAGTGCTAGACTTCTCTCCTTCTTTGGGACATCCATTTTCATGGTTTGCCTTCTGAGTTCATAAGCAGTGAGGTTTCCAATCAACTCATCCAGTCTAAGGGTTTCCATATTTTTGGATTCCTGG
This sequence comes from Nicotiana knightiana, assembly GCA_005239525.1. NCBI lineage: Eukaryota > Viridiplantae > Streptophyta > Magnoliopsida > Solanales > Solanaceae > Nicotiana > Nicotiana knightiana. The sequence continues at coordinate 28,422 of ML428471.1, read as the reverse complement.
ATAGCAGTGATCTTGCTTTCCCAGGAGATAGGCAGAACCCTTGTCAAGATCTTCTCTACCTTGTCTTCTTCAAGTATGATTCTTCCAAGAGACTTGAGTTCATTTGTCAAGGTTGTGAACCTTGTGTACATTTCCTGAATTGTCTCTCCTTCTTTCATAGTGAAGTTTTCATACTGAGAGTATAGTAGTGTACCTCTAGACCTCTTCACTTGAGCTGTTCCTTCATGGTCTACTTGTAGAGTATCCTAGATTTCCTTGGCAGTGGTGCAACTTTAGATTCTACTGTATTCATCTGGTCCTAATCCACACACTAGCCACTTCTTTGCTTTGGCATTCTTCTCCCATTTCTTCAGATCTTTAGCCGTGCAGTCAGCCCTAATCTTAGGTACATCTACACCTTCAACATTTTTCTTCATTGTTACAAGTGGTCCATTAGTGACTATGTCCCAGAGTTCATAGTCCTCTCCAATAAGGTGGTCCTTCATTCTATTCTTCCACTAAGAATAGTACTGGCCATTGAAGAGTGGTGGCCTTGCAGTTGATTGACCTTCCCTTTCCCAGGTGGTGCACTCATCTTGATATTTTCCAAGGTGTTAGCCTTTTCAAGGATAACCTGCTCTGCTACCAATTGATGTTTTAGACGTCAATACTACACAATATTATAAGTTAATTGTGCAGTACCCAATTTTCGAGTGTTGTCTAATAAGAAGAACCTGGTTCTTCTTGGTGTACTACTTACTACTATTTGCGGAATAATAAAGCAGTAAAGTAAAGACACAGATATTTTACGTGGAAAACACCTGGCTCAAAAGGTGAAAAAACCACGACCTACTCCTCAGTAGGATTTTCTCAAACACTTCACTAAAAACTCTGAGCCAAACGGACTTACAAAATAAACTCTTTTGTAATCCTAGGACTAACTCTAATCCTCTTTGTATCAATTAGCCTCTAGCTAATTTCTACAGACTTCAAGCTAACTCTAACTTGAACGGTGTGTACCTATTACAATTTGCTTCTAAGAAAGCTGAAAAGATACAATGTTAAATCGCCTACTACAACCAACTAGACTCAATGATAAGTAGATGGAACTGTTTCTTCTAGTTGAACTGTAGCCTTTGCACAATACTTCTGCTTGCAAATATCCTGGGAATTTTGCTTTCAGAACTTGATTCAATTTAGTCTTTGTGCGTCTTTATGTGTCGTTAATTTCAGTAGTAATACTTTGAGTATTTATAGAGTCAGTTGAGTTCTGGTCCGATTCTACCTGGGAGAACAAGTTTTTATCAAATTCAACTTCCTTCCTTCGTTTATGTCCTTGTTGAATTCAACTTCTATTCTCTTTATCAGTTTGCAATCTTTTCGTATTAGGAGACATCCTCTTAGTTCTTTGATACTCAGCAATCACTGATATCTCCTATGCTTGTACGATTCTTGTGCCAACTGCTTCGTCCAGGTGTGTATGATTTGACGGACCTGGTTCATCTTGTCAATATTTGTTAATCTTCAAAACCCATTCAGTGACATGGGCCAACAAGGGGATTGTACTCAACATCACATTCTTGCGCCGTACAACCCCATCCAAATAACATACCCGTGGCGGCGTGCCACCCGATCCACACACAAAATGTAAGGAAATACTTACTGAGCTAAAGTTCTCGTAACCACAAAACATCCTAATATCGGACACAAGCACGCCAAGTGCATAATACCATCCCTGGGGAGACAAATAGCGCCATATGCTACAAAACTCAAGCACAACTAAGGTGTGATATATGATCTAAATATCGAGAACCATCCTGCTCACATAACACCATTGCTACTTGGAACCTCAACACATATGAAATTTATCATGCGTTTCACAACTCACACGCCACAATATAGTATTACATGAAATAGCTGACGACGAAATGACATCCAATGTCCGAACTCCTTCATGAGGGGCGTTATGCTAAAATGAACACATCTGGCCTGATATAGAGCCTATATTCATATTTAAATCCATTCACAGACCTCAAGCTGATTCTTATCGCACCGTACTAGGCTAATAACCTTTCAAGGGTTCATAATAACCCTTTTTTCCCATAACACACAAGAACAACCATCATAACCGGAACATACTTCCACAGTCCGCAACCAAATGAACCGAGCGCCCTCCAGGCATACATTCTCAAATAAGAGATATTACCACATTCTTTATACTTGGTTTAAATCTTTAATCAATCGAGTGACTAAAATTTCACACTTGTACAATCTTCCCGTGAGATATGCTTCCACGACCTTCCGCACAAGGTAACAAGTATGCACATCCATACCACCGGCCGCACTAACGCTGTAAAGCATATCAAGATCCATAACCAGAATGCAAAGCCTCTTTCACAAAACACCAATCTCAGGTGACGCTTACCAGCTTACTATAATCATTCAAATCCATTTTCCCTGCTCGTCCGAGCTGGTGACATTCTTGTTAACACCGAACTGCAACCTTAGACCTTAACTTTCAAATTTCGTGTCGCTCACCGCACTTATCCTACCAATACGCGAGAATCCAAGAATTTCATCATAACTCCTAAACCACTAATAGGATACACACTTTACTATGTATAACCTTTCACTTTACACATTTCAAGAGAATCATTGCAACACATGACTGAATTCTCATATCCGCAGAAGATACCGACCTCAAGTAGTGGTCTAAACCACCATAACTCTTCCGGGATCCATCTACACTAACATGCCATAATACTTGAATGCCTCCAAATAAAATCAATTACGGCGGCCGTCAAGCCTCGCACGTATCGCCACAAAGCACATGTGTAACTCAACACGCTGAAGGAACTGATCATTGCCACCATCATGCCACACCATTGCTAACCGATCCGACTTCTTCTAATTTACTCTAGACTTGCCTTAGGAATAATAATAGCTTCATTCAAAACATTGCGAAGCCAAATCCGCACTCATCTTGAGTGACCTTATATCACGAGACCATGCTGTCTCAAATCCACAAACCATATCATACCCTCCTTGCGCGCATATTAACATCCTCAACTGGTGCACCCATTCTGAAAATTCCTCTACGAATCCGAATTCATTTTCCCTCATTCCTCCAAATGCTACACTGCAAGCCGAAGATAACATACAACACTCCAAGCCCCTTTTTCATAATCCGCTGCAAAAGCTCGATTCTTAACCATATCGTGGGCTTGAAATCCTTAGGCACCTCATTTTAACTTTTGAATCCACTAGGACCGTTGCTGAGAGTCACCCACTTTGACTTGGTCCCGAATATAATCAACTTCAAGGCTCTGCTAGCACATGAACCGATAAGGACCAATATAGCACACATTCCTCAATCTTTTGCTCAAATAACCACTGATGTTTCCTTTCCCTTAGTCGTAATAACCTACTAATACACTAATGACCAAAAATCTCACAAGTAGATAACCATGCAACCTAATCGTAGGTGGTGGGACTCTCCCACTTAGCTTGAAGCTACTATTACACAATTGCGGAACCCACCAAGATTCTTTCTTCATGTCGACATGATCTTGCACAACCAACCCACCCAATTCCTCGAAATCCTTCTGTTAGCATTTCATGAACACTCTGAATCTTTAGGAACATTCACATATTCGACCTCTTACTGGATAGTCAGTAAAATCCTTCACAGAAGCTTTGCCAACCACGCGACCGCTGACCTGCTCACAGGAGATCATCCATTTGTGGAAATTACATGCCGACATCTTCCAACGTCGATGCACGGGGAACAATCACTATGACAACAATAACCCATCCTGAGTCAAGCCTTCTCCTTTAAGCAACTAATCGACTTCTACTTCTTACACCTGACCTTCTAGAAATTTAACCACCGCAAGACACCTCCCACATGTCCTTCCTCATCCTTCGTTTGCCCAATTGTTGCCTTAATTCAAAATCCATCTTTATAGGACACTCCACCAACCCAACCTGAACACTCCTAGTCCGGTTGCCTTTCCTCCGCCGGAAAAAAAATACTGAATCTCTGAATTTTGCACTGAGTAAACATCCTTCCAAGTCATTCACTGCTCCGATGCATAGACAAGCATCCTACCATTACACCACACTGGGCGATAGCAACGCACGAATCGACATAACGATCAATGCCAAATCTCAAAACTTTAGGTAACATAGATACTGAACTGAAATGATAGAACGACCTTCCGCAAGGCGACGACAATAGCCCAATCAAATACTCAGGGAGAAACATCCTGCACCACATCTGTAGCACCATTACAATTCATCAATTACCGATTTATAACAAGCACTTCACATCGCATAATTAAATGGAAAGGAAATGAAGGCATAAGCCTCAAAGGAATCAAACTGCACGATGAGGAATCAAGGGAAGTGCTCTTAACAGTCCTGGAGCCTCTCGAAGATAAGTACAGACGTCTCCGTACCAATACACAAGACTCTATTAGACTTACCCATGACTCGTGAAACCTAAAGGAACCTAGGGCTCTGATACCATGTTATCACGATCCAAAATCCATTAATGATCGTGATGGCGCCGGACACCATTGTCAGGCAAGCCAACACCAAGAAGTTAATCAAATTCTCATTTTAGTAGTTTTGAAATCATTTCTTTTCCTTGCATTTAACATTAAATAATGAACTTCACTGAATAAATAATGATGTCTTAGCAAATTTAAATACTGAATAATCCCATAGTCATCGCAGAACCCGGTGTCACAAGTGCATGAGCAAATTTCTAGGAATTTAAAATGTAATACAATAACTGTCCAGAATACAAATTGGACAAAAAAGACAATACAATACTCTGAAGGAGACGCTGCTGGATGCGGGTCGTCTCGAGAGATGCAGCTCACCTAAGTCTCCGTATCAACTATGTCATTTCGCCCAACGAGGCCACTAGACATACATGTTCCTATGCAATAAAATGCACAACGAGTGTAGTATGAGTACGAAAACAACGCGTACCCAGTAAGTATCCAGTCTAACCTCGAAGAAGTAGTGACGAGAGGTCGACTTTGACACTTACTAGTGGTCCAATAATGTGAAAAATCATGGATTTTATAAGGCGAATGCAAACTTAATAATCATGAAGCAGGTAAACATTTCTTTTTTAATAGAAAAATTTAAACTTATTTCCATCTTTTTAACAATTTACATCCCCGGCCAATGAGGCCACCTCAATTATCAATAATTCTAAAAACAATCAAGCAAGTCATGCACAAAGCATGTCGAGGTCGTATGACCCGATCCAACATAATATTTAAACTGTTCACTGCCAGAGGGCCAAATGGCACGAACCATAGATGCATCTATTACCCCGCTCGCGAATCATACATGTGATGCTGTCAAATATAATAAAAGAATTACTCCGCTCGCGAATCATACATGTGACACGGTAGGTACACACATTCAAACAGTCAACCAAGACTTCTGTCATGACCCAAACTGGAGGATAATGACTAGCACCCGGGTCATACTTGCCGAGAACCAACGTACATTTTATCTAACCTTCTTTATTATCTTTAAGGGCCGACGAGATCAATATAAATGGTAGATATGGATCATGAACAACAAACAATGAAAGATAATAGCATGAACCTACATCACATGGGATGACAAGACTACTAAGAAACTACATATAAGGTACGAGCTACAATGCTACCATGAAAGACTATACAACAAAAATTAGCCAACAAGGCATACCAACTATACATGAGTCGACACCTATCTATGAGCCTCTAAAGGAGCATAAGTAATACAACATTGCTGGAACAGGGCCCCGACATACCCATAATATCTATAACAAAAATGCATACCAAGACCACGGCAAGTCCGGAGAAAGGATCTTGTCAATAACCACTGAACTAGGAAGCCTACTGTGGTGGGGGAGTTGTGTTACCTGTCTATCAGGACCTGCAGCACGGCATGCAGCGTCCAAAAATAAAAAGGACGTCAGTACGAATAAAGTACTGAGTATGTAGGGCCGGAAAGCATAAGTAAGAACAATAATGTAAACAGGGATAGAGTATATACAACCTCTAACATATGGGTACCTCTGAGGGCTACTGGCATGAAATGCATGATATACATATATATATATATATATATATATATATATATACATAAACCTTTAAAACATACGCCTATATGGGCAACATCATCATCATATCGTTCCTGGCCGTAATAGGCTCGGTAAAACGTACTCGGCCACGTGAAGCTCGGTAAACCCAACTGATAAGTGGTTGCACAATAGGTTTCGTACCCGTCCGACTATATCATAGCTTGGTAGAGTAAAATATATATATATATAATGCATGTAGGATTCATTGGAATCATATTCTGAACCTTTTAGAGTGACTTAAGGTCGATATTCTACGTACACGTTATTAGGACTAACTCTTCATCAAGAATTTTATAAGAATCAGGAAGTACCAACAATATTGATAACATAAGAATAAGAGAAGAAACCTCAACATCAATTGTTCCATAAGAAGGGAAATAATGTAAGCACTGCTAGCTTCTAAGAGTAGAGTATCTTTGGAAGCTCGCTCATTGCATTATGTACAATTAGAGTCGTGCAAAAGAAGGAAAGGGATATCCTCACATACCTTGTATATAACCTCAAGCTATGAAAATGTCATGACTCCTTAATCTACAATAAGAGAAACGACACTATCGTTATCGTTTAAGCATCGTAACTATGATATATCAACCATAACATATTTTACGATGAAACGGACAGAACCTCCCCTATATATATTTCACACAATTCAAAAAAATCACCAAAAAACCCAAACAACATCAATAATAATCATATTGAGCCTCCCAAAACAGTCCACATAACTTAATCACTTCATACATAAGACGACCACCGTAGTAGTGTCGAACGACCCGAAAATATTACGACGAACGACCGGCCCACCACCATACATCTATATAGTGTTTCTCCACACCCTTACTCCTCTAAAACTTCACAAAACAGTAGCAAAACACACAGCTCAACAGCAATAGAAAACAATCCACAAAACAATGTGGTATAAGTGAATAACTCGAACTCACGGCTTCCGATCACCGTCCCGTGAGTTATTACAAGTATAGAATGAATTACCATTAACTTAAAGAAGAATAAATGGATGAAAGATATCGGTAAAATCACCTTACTTGTTGGATAACTCAACCCTTACGTTGGTTCTTCAAACTCTAGGTTTTACCCCCAATGAAAACTTGAAAGAGAGAGAAAATCAATTAGGGTTTATGGATAATTTTTGGGAGGAAGCTTGCAGGGGTTTAGGTCTGGTTATTTGTGATATACAATGAGGTTTGTATTTCAAGATATGAGCCTTTAAATGGGCTCTTTTGCCAACCCAAAATTGCCTATTTTTGGGCTCTCATTTAACCAAGTAGGTGACACACCTACTTGTCACCTAGCAACATGTGCAGTCTCGCAATAGTTCCTATATCTCTCTACTCCGATGTCGTATTGATAAACGGTTTAATGTGTTGGAAACTAGGCTCATAGATATTCAATTTGGTTGGTAGATCACCCTGTAATACCAAGTAAATTAGTATAAAAGCTTAGTAACATTTGACCTAAAGTTTAAATAAAATTATTAAAATAAGTTGCGACATTTTTTGCCAACATTTATTTCATAAATCGTTTGAATTTAAGACTTATGATACGGATATTATAGGATTCAAATACCTTAAAATAAAACCTCTTGAGATTATTAAGCACCCCTAGGTTTACCCAAAAATACGGGTTACAACATCCTTGATTCATTTAACTTATAATACTTGTTAATCACCCTTATACACTCTTGTATAATTTAAGACCAATAGGATTAACTTATTATCATCTCAAAGATAATCTCTTCTCAGATTTACATCGACTAACTTATGGCATGAACCAACGTACGTGAATATGGGTTGTAACACCCTCCTCCTAGGAAAATTCGTCCTCGAATGTAAGGGTTTATGGGGAGACTAACTCATCGTGGATTCCAATGGAAATTTCCGGCCAAGTTTCCCCTATAAAATGGATACTAGCCGAACTTGCAAGAAGTTAAACCCAACGTATAGTCTCACAAGGCTATATAAAGCATTATGGATATGTACATTATCTGTATATTACCATTTTGTATTAAGGAAGATTATTCTCAAGCTACTACTTACCTAATAGAGCCATTTCACCTTCTAATGCGTCCTGCGTCCCCCCGGGATCCTCATTATCTTGAATCATGAACAAGTAAGGGTATTTAGACTTCATCTCCTCTTCTAATTCCCATGTAATTTCTTCCCTGTTCTTGTTCCTCCACAATACTTTGACGGAAGCTACATCCTTTGTTCTCAGCTTGCGGACTTGTCGATCTAATATAGCGACTGGCACTTCTTCATATGATAGATCCCCTGTAACTTGTACATATTTGATAGGGACGACCCGAGAAGGGTATCCAATACATTTCCTCAACATAGATATATGAAATACCGGGTGGACAAATTCCAATTCAGATGGAAATTCTAACTCATAAGCAACCTGTCCAATTTGTCGAAGAATTTTGTACGGACCGATATACCGCAGACTCAGCTTACCCTTCTTTCCAAAATGCATAACACCCTTCATCGGCGAGATCCTCAGGAAAACCCAATCACCAACCTCAAACTCCAGATCACGACGTCGGACATCAGAATAATACTTTTGCCTGCTTTGTGCCGTCCTCAACCACTCTTGTATAGTTTCACCTTCTCAATGGCATGGTGAGTCAAATCTGGCCCATATAGTTCTGTTTCACCAACTTCAAACCATCCAATTGGTGACCTACATCTCCTCCCGTATAGTGCCTCATACGGGGTCATTTTAATACTGGAATGATAGCTATTATTGTAGGCAAATTCTATGAGTGGAAGATGGTCATCCCAATTTCCCTTGAAATCCAGAACACATGCTCGTAGCATATCTTCAAGTGTCTGAATGGTACATTCAACCTGTCCGTCAGTTTGTGGATGGAATGCAGAGCTGAGATTCACTTGTGTGCCTAAACCTTTCTGAAAAGACCTCCAAAAGTTAGCCTAACAATCTCCTTGATATACAACTTCGCATAATCTTCAGTTGTGTAAGTTGTCTTAACTGGAAGAAAATGGGCACATTTTGTAAGTCGATCAACTATCACCTATATGGAGTCAAATTTATGATAAGAGCGAGGTAATCCAATAATGAAGTCCATATTAATCAATTTCCAGGTAGGAATCTCTATATTCTGAAGCAGTCCACTGGGTTTCTGATGTTTGATTTTTACTTGTAGACAATTAGGACACTGGGCTACAAATTCTGCAATAATTCATCTTATCCCACCAATACTGCTCCTTAACATCATGATACATCTTTATCGAGCCGGGATGGATGGAATATCAGGATTGATGAATCTTAATCATAATCTTTTCTCTCAACGCTGCTACATCAGGCACACATAACCGGCCCTGGTATCTCAGTGCCCCATCTGCTCCGATCTCAAAAGCCGTAATTTTACACTGTTGAATTCTCTCTCTCAATCGTACTAAGGTAGGATCTTCATATTGCTGTTCTTTTACCTCGACTACCAAAGATGATTCTGATGTATTCTGTACAGTAACACCTCCGTCATCAGAGTCTAACAATCTAATTCTCATATTGGCTAGTTGATGAAACTCTTTAGTCAACCCCTGTTTTCCTGCCTCATTGTGTAATAAGATTCCCATTGACTTACGACTGAGAGCGTCTGCCACAACATTGGCTTTACCGAGATGGTACAATATCTCGACATCGTAATCTTTCAGTAATTCAAGCCACCTATGTTTCCTCAAATTCAACTCCTTCTGCTTGAGGATGTATTGTAAACTCTTGTGATCTGTGTAGATGTCAACATGGATGCCGTATAAGTGTCTCTATATCTTCAAAGCATATATTACTGCAGCCAATTCCAAATCATGGGTCGGGTAATTATTTTCATGCTTCTTCAATTGTCTTGATGCATAAGCAATCACCTTCCCATGTTTCATCAATACGCACTCCAAACCTATACCCGAGGCATCACAATATACCACATAACCTTTTGTTCCTTCTGGGAGAGTGAGCACTGGCGCAGATGTCAATCGATTCTTTAACTCCTGAAAACTTCATTCACAATCGTCAGACCACTGAAACTTAGTAGATTTTTGTGTTAACTTAGTCAATGGTGCTGATATAGAGGAAAACCCTTCTAAAAATCGCCTATAATATCCTGCTAGCCCCAGGAAGCTGCGGACTTCTGATGATGTTGTAGGTCTCGGTCAATTCTTTACTGCATCGATCTTTTGAGTGTCGACACTAATACCCTCGTCAGATATCACATGGCCAATGAATGCTACTGAGTTCAGCCAAAATTCACATTTGGAGAGCTTAGCGTATAACTTACGATCCTGAAGCGTCTCTAATACTATCCGCAAGTGGCCCGCATGTTCCTCCTCATAATGAGAATACACCAAAATGTCATCAATGAATATGATCATAAACACATCAAGATAGGGCCTGAATACAGTATTCATGAGATCCATAAAAGCTGCTGGGGCATTTGTTAGCCCGAACGACATCACCAAGAACTCAAAGTGCCAATATCTTGTCCGAAAGGCCGTCTTTAAAATATCCTTCTCCTTAACCCTCACCTGATGATACCCTGAACGTAAGTCAATCTTGGAGAAATAATTGGCACCCTGGAGTTGGTCAAACATGTCGTCAATCCTTGGAAGTGGGTACTTGTTCTTTATAGTAAACTTATTCAACTGTCGATAATCAATACACATCCTTAACGACCCGTCTTTCTTCCGCACAAACAGGACTGGCGCACCCTAAGGTGAAATGCTAGGCCTAATAAAGCCCCTATCCAACAAACCCTTCAATTGTGCCTTCAACTCTTGCAACTCTGTCAGGGCCATCCTGTATGGAGGAATAGATATGGGTTGAGTGTCAGGCAACACATCAATGCTAAACTCAATCTCCCTTTCAGGAGGAAGGCTTGGGAGTTCATCTGGGAAAATATCTGGAAATTCATTGACCACAGGATGGATTGTAGAGAAGGCGGCTTCGCCTCCACATCCCTAACGCGAACAAGATGATAAATGTAACCTTGTGAGATCATTTTCCTTGCCTTAAGATAGGAAATAAACCTACCTTTCGGTGTAGCAATGTTCCCTTTCCATTCGATGATGGGTTCATAAGGAAATTGAAACCTAACTATCTTTGTACGACAATCAACATTTGCATAGCATGAGGCTAACTAGTCCATTCCCATTATCATATCGAAATCAACCATTTCTAATTTAAATAAATTCGCCGAGGTTTGAAGACTACAGATCATAACTGTGCAATCTTTATAAACCCTTCTAGAAATCACAGAATCTCCTATAGGAGTAGATATCGCAAGTGGTTTGCTTATCAATTCAGGTTCAACACCAAACTTATTAGCCACAAAGGGTGTAACATATGATATTGTAGATCTCGGATCAATCAACGCATATACATAGTAAGAAAACACAAAAAATATACCTGTAACAACATCTTGAGACGACTCGAGATCCTGTCGACCTACTAGAGCATAGGTTCAATTTTGAGCACCACTCAAACTCGGCACTGCACCTCTACCTCTACCACAACCTGTCGACTGCTGAAATCCCCGTGCTAGAGGTCAAACTGATGAGGAAGAACCAGACAAAGATCCAGTTGGCTGAGCCATACCACGACCTTCTCTATTAGGACAATCCCGCATCATATGGCCAGGATGTCCGCAAGAATATCACGCATTAGAACCTCGACGGCACAGTCCAAGGTGGGCCTTGTCGCACTGATCACAAAAGGGTGTTAAGGGTCTCGTCTGACTAGTATCCCTATGATATTTCGAGCCTGATGCCCGCGAACTCTGACCTGGACCAGAATAAGTAAATCGATCATACCGAGGCCTATGAAACTGTGGAGGAGCACTAGCTACTGGTGGCGCCGAACTCCTCGAAGACTAGGGCCTAACACTGCCTCTGAAGTCATGAGAATACCCTACAAATCTTTCCCTCTTATGCTGGCCCCTATCCTGCTCCCTATTTGCCCTCTGCTAGCGCTTACGATCCTCTAGGGTCCGGGCATAAGCCTGAATACGGGAAATATCCATGCCCTCCACCAAGGAGGCTTTCGTGCACTCATTTATTAGATGTGGTCCCAACCCGTTCACGAACATATGCACCCTATCACTCATCTCGGCCACCATATGGAGAGCATACCTTGCTAAAGAATCAAACTGCATATTATGCTCTTGCACACTCATATTACCTTGTCTAAGGTTCAAGAACATATCAGCTCTAGCTCATCGTATCTCAACTGGCAAATAGTGACGAAGAAAGGCCTCAAAAAATTCCTTCCACACAGTTAGAGGGGCGTTAAGACCCCTGGATCTCTCCCAACTATCATACCAGAAAACCTCTAAATCCTGTAACCGATAAGAAGCCAACTCTAATGCCTCTGTATCTGTAGCATGCATAACCCGTAGTGTACGATGAATCAATAAAAGTCTGCGGGTCCTCTTAGGGGTTTGATCTGGTAAACACCGGAGGGTCTAGATTAATAAAATCACGAACTCTCGTACTATCCGATTTATCAAAAACACTGGTATTTTGCCTCTGAGCCTGATCAGCTACCAAGCTATTCAATAACTGCACCGCACTCCACATATCCTGGTCTATAGGGCCAGACGGAGGAACTGGTGGTGCTGGGTGCCTCCTAATATCCTCTAGATGAGACGGAGTAGATGAGGTATGAGATGACATCTCACTCCGAGCCTCACTTTATCCTGCACTGGCTTGAGGCACCTGACTGGTACCCTCTCCCGCAGCTATATCAAGCCGTCTACTAATTACTTGCTTCCTAGTCGAAGGCATCGCTAAAATAAAACAAGGTTAATATTAGATACGAACACTAAAGACTCAACTCTACGCACGATCTAGATTCAGGAAGAAGGTAACAACCCTAGATGTCATGTAGTCTCCTGATTATAAATGTGGCGCGCTACACATCAATAGTCAAGACTCTACTAGACATGACTCATAGACAACCCCTAGGATATACTTGCTCTCATACCAAGTTTGTCACGACCCAAACTGTAGGATCATGACTAGCACCCGGGCCATACTTGCTGAGCACCAACGTACATTTTATCTAACCTTCTTTATTATCTTTAAGGACCGATGAGATCAATATAAATGGTAGATATGGATCATGAACAATAAGAAATGAAATATAATGGCATGAACCTACATCACATGGGATGACAAGACTACTAAGAAACTACATATAAGGTACGAGCTACAATGCTGCCATGAAAGACTATACAACAAAAATTAGCCAATAAGGCATACCAACTATACATGAGTCGACACCTATCTATGAGCCTATAAAGGAGCATAAGTGATACAACATTTCTGGAATAGGGCCCCGACATACCCATAATATCTATAACAAAAATGCATACCAAGACCACGGCAAGTTCGAATAATGGATCTTGCCAATAACCGTTGAACTGGGAAGCCTACTTTGGTGAGGGAGTTGCGTCTACCTGTCACCTGCAGCATGACATGCAGCGTCCACAAATAAAAAGGACGTCAGTACGAATAAAGTACTGAGTATGTAAGGCAGGAAAACATAAGTAAGAACAATAATGTAAACAGGGATAGAGTATATACAACCTCTAACATCTGGGTACCTCTGAGGGCTACTGACATGAAATGCATGATACATACATATATATATATACATAAACTTTTAAAACATACGCCTCTGTGGGCAACATCATCATCGTATTGTACCCGGCCGTAATAGGCTCGGTAAAACGTACCCGGCCACGTGGAGCTCGGTAAACCCAACTGATCAGTGGTTGCACAATAGGTGCCGTATCCTGCCGACTATAGCGCGGCTCGGTAGAGTAAAATAGATACATATATATAACGCATGTGAGACTCATTGGAATCATATTCTGAACCTTTCAGAGTGACGTAAGGTCGATATTCTCCGTACACGTTATTAGGACTAACTCTTTATCAAGAATCTTATTAGAATCAGGAAGTACCAACAACATTGATAACATAAGAATAAGAGAAGCAACCTCAACATCAATTGTTCCATAAGAAGGGAAACAATGTAAGTACTGCTAGCTTCTAAGAATAGAGTATCTTTGGAAGCTCGTTCATTGCATTATGTACAATCGGAGTCGTGCAAAAGAAGGAAAGGGATAGCCTCACATACCTTGTATATATATATATATATTGCCCAACCTCAAGCTAAGCAAATGTCACGACTCCTTAATCTACAATAAGATAAACGACACTATCATTATCGTTTAAGCGTCGTAACTATTATGTATCGACCATAACATATTTTAAGATGAAAAGGACAGCACCTCCCCTATATATATGACTTCACACAAGTCAAAAAAATCACCAAACAGCCCAAACAATATCAATAATAATCATATTGAGTCTCCCAAAACAGTCCATATAACCTAATCACTTTATACATAAGACGACCACCGTAGAAGTGTTGAACGACCCAAAAATGTTATGACGAACGACCAACCCACCACCCTACATATATATGGTTTTTCTCCACACCCTTCCTCCTCCAAAACTTCACAAAATAGTAGTAAAACACGCATTCCAACATCAACAAAAAACAGTCCACAAAACAGTCTGCTACAAGTGAATAACTCGAACTCACGACTTCCGATCACCGTCCGGTGAGTTCTTACAAGTATAGAACGAATTACCATGAACTTACAAAAGAAATGATGGATGAAAGATATCGGTAAACTCACCTTACTTGTTAGATAACTCAGCCCTTATGTTGGTTCTTCAAAATCTAGGTTTTACCCCCAATTAAAACTTGAAAGAGAGAGAAAATCAATTAGGGTTTGTGGATAATTTTTGGGAGTAAGCTTGCAGGGGTTTAGGTCTGGTTATTTGTGATATACAATGAGGTTTATATTACAGGATATAAGCCTTTAAATGGGATCTTTGGCCGACCCAAAATTGCCTATTTTTGGGCTCTTATTTAACCAAGTAGGTGACACACCTACTTGTAACCTAGCAGCCTGTGTAGTCTCGCAACAATGACTATATCTCTCTACTCCGATGTCGTATTGATAAACTGTTTAATGCGTTGGAAACTAGACTCATAGATATTCAATTTGGTGGGTATATTACCCCGTAAGTACAAGTAAATTGGGATAAAAGCTTAGTAACATTTGACCTAAATTTTAAATAAAATTATGAAAATAAGTTGCGACATTTTTTGTCGACTTTTGTTTCATAACTCGTTTGACTTCAAGACTTATGATACAGATATTATATGATTCAAATACCTTAAAACAAAACCTCTTGAGAATATTAAGCACCCCTAGGTTTACCCAAAAATACGGGTTACAACATCCTTGATTCGTTTAACTTCTAATACTTGTTAATCACCCTTATACACTCTTGTATCATTTAAGACCAATAGTATTAACTTCTTATCATCTCAAAGATAATCTCTTCTCAGATTTACGTCGACTAACTTATGGTATGAACCAAAGTACGTGAATATGGTTTGTAACAACTTCATCAGGGAAAGAATTACACAAGGAAATGACAACTTCTCTTTTAACAGTCAAGAAAGTGATGTTTAGCCCTTTGGAAATTTATTTACCAAGTTCGGTATGAATTAGGCCTTTTAAATTGTCAATAAGATTACATGTACGGCAAGTAAAACATGTTTTTGGGTCCTAGACTACCCGGACATAAGCATAAGAGTAGCTACGCACGGACTCTCGTTACCTCATGCATACGTAGTTCCCCACAAATAGAAGCACATATTAACTTGTTTCACCTATGGGGTTAATTCCCTCTTACAAGGTTAGAAAGGAGACTTACCTCGCTCCGAAGTTCCATATTCGGCTCCCAAGCCCTTCTGACCAATCAAACGGATGCCCCGATCGAATAGTCGATAAAAATCACCCTCAGGCCCACGTGCCCGTATTCTGAAAATTTTCGAAGATAAACATTACCCGTAACACCACGAACTCAAATACATAATTTATTCTCAATTCCATGCCCAAATTCGTGGTCAAAATCCAAAAATACCAAGTTTTTTGGTTTTCTACCAAAACCCTAAATTTCCACTAATTTTCCATGAATTTCCAGGTTAAAATCTATATATCATCTAAGTATTTAACTTGCAATAGGTGAGAATCACTTACCTTGACATAGATGATGAAGATGGAGCCCTAAAATCTCCCCTAGGTCGTCTCCCATGGAGGAAATGAGATGTAATGAGCCAAACTCATTTTTGCAAACTTATACACTGCCAGGAAACCCTTTTTCGCGTTCGCGGGCCTCCCATCGCGTTCGCGCAGAACAAAAATTCTTGAAAATCATTTCCAAACTCTTCTCAGATAGCCTCTAGTATAATGGTCATGAATTTTCATACAAAACTCCAAATGACAAATGATTTAATGTTATAAAAAATAGACTCCAAAATCTACACATTTCATGTTTTTGTCGTCTCCCAATTCCTTATAGATACGAGATATAAGCTGTCAAAATTAGCCCCGCGCAACACAAATTTCTTCTTCATCTTCCCCGATAGCCTGTAGTGTACCAGCCATAAAGTTTTGTAAACATATCCAAATGCTAAATGGTTTACCTTTTTGAAAACTAGACACAAAGAGATACAATTTTTATTTTTACATCATCTCCAAATTTCTTATACATAGAGAGATATGAGCTTACGAAATCAGACCTGTGCAACATAGATTTCCTTATTCGCGAACGCGAGAGCCTCTACACGAACGCGAAGAAGAAAATCCCAGAAGCCAAATCCTTCTTCGCGATTGCGAGAGGATCCTCGCGAATGCGAAGAACAACACCGGATATCAGTAAATCAGCATCCAAAGTATCCCAAAATGATCCGAAACACACCTGAGGCCCCCGGGACCCCGTCCAATCACACCAACCTGTCCAAAACATGACACAAACTTGCTCGAGACCTCAAATCACATCAAACAACATCAAAATCACGAATCGCATCCCAATTCAAGCTTAATGAACTTTAGAACTTCAAACTTTTACATTCGATGCCGAAACCTATCAAATCACGTCCGATTGACCTCAAATTTTGCACACAATTTACATTCGACATTATGGACCTACTCCAACTTCTGAAATCAGAATCCGACCCCGATACTTAAAAGTTCACTCCCGGTCAAACTTATCAAAAACCTTAAAATTTCTAACTTTTGATAAACGACTCCGAAATGACCTACGAACCTCCAAATCCACATCCGGATGCGCTCCCAATACCAGAATCATCATACGGAGCTATTCCCAGACTCGGAATTCCAAACGGGCATCGAGAACTAAAATGCACTTCAACTCAAATTTATGAAATTCTTCCAAAAATGCTAACTTCCATAATAGGCGCTGAAATGCTCCTGGGTCATCTAAAAACCCGATTCGAACATACGCCCAAGTCCAAAATCATCATACAGACCTGTTGGAACCTTCAAATCCCGATTCCGAGGCCGTTTACTCAAAAACTCAATCTTAGTCAATTTTTCCAACTTAAAGCTTCCGAAATGAGAATTCTCTTTCCTAATCGACTCTGAACTTCCGAAATTTCAGTTTCGACCACGCGCACAAGTCATAATACCTGAAGTGAAGCTGCTTATGACCTCAAACCGCCGAACAACGCGCTAGAGCTCAAAATGACCGGTTGGGTCGTTACATTCAGTTTTTGACTCAGCAGAAAATGATACCAATAATTGCTACCTAGAAGAATACTTAAATACTTAAATAAATGGCATTCTACCGTACATGTTTGTTGTCAAGTTTATTATTTCTTACGTATGTTAATGCCACCGTATATATAATAGACTAAGTTAAAATTGATCTTCCATTGTATATATATATTAATTTTGAAGAAAAATATGCCTGTCATGCTACTTAAAAACTTAGATATTCCAAATAACATATGTATAGCACACAAATGGTATATATAAGTTTTGACAATAACATCATACATGCAAAAATTATGATACTGATCAATGTACTTCTAAGTATATTCTTATCCCTGAATTCGACTTTCGTTTTCCGAAACTAAGAAATATCCTTTTAAATTTGTGTGAAACTAATTTTTAGTATGTTTATGTTTTGCAAATATAATAAATAAAGCACAAGGATAAACATCCTAAATATTAGACTTTATTTGCCGCAATATGTTTTCTTGCACGAACAATTGTATGTTGCATTTTCAAGAATGATATCAAGATTGACAACAAGAGTTTTGGTTAAGGTAGCGCAACCAAAGCATTAGGAGGAAACATACACAAAAAAATATTGTCCACAAAGAAGTGTTTGTTAAGATACCATCACATAAAATACTTTTAAACTATAATACATATTTTATCTAACTAACATGACAAAATTGATCATTTGTGTAAGTTTTGATGATGCTCTTTTGTTTTAAATTCATGTATTATGCTAATGTAATAATATTTTTCGACATTTAGATGATTGTTGTATTATTATACATAAAATAAAATTTCTCTCATTAATTAAATTTTATTGTTCTTTAATATAAATAATTATTTAAATCATCACGTGTGATTATTAACGTGCAACACACGTTCATATATACTAGTGTACTTAAATAGTTAAATTCTTTGTCTTATTGTGCTCTTTTAGTACGTTGCATTGTATGGATTCATCTGCATGGATTTTCTTGAATATTCCAGCAAACTTATACTAGCTATATATATCAAATTGTTTATCAGACATCACTTTTACTTCAATATTATATTTGTACTAGAAAATTCATTAAATATATATAAATGTTTAATTCCGAACCCAATAACTAAGACGAGTTATGAGTTCTGTGTGATAAATTTAGAGCCCGTAAAATTCAAATCTTGACTCTGCCTCTAATCGTTGATGACTTCAGTTAATTGATGCAACCAAATTTGTGCTAATAATGGATTAAGTTCTAAACTTTAGTTATTAAAGATGGCTTATAACTTATTCCTCCCACAATTTCAGAAGGTTACTTGAAAGAAAGGTTATAGTGTTTACCTCTTAGTTAATTTTGTATTAATTAGCTCTAGAGTCAAATGAGGGTAAATACTTATCCACAGTTTACCTCGCACCACTTAGGAGTCCTACTCATATTCCAAAGTCGCTACTTCAATTCAAGCGCAAGCCCCCCTTTTATTACATAACATAAAAAAGTTATAAAGAAAGTACCAAAATAGTTGTGAGAACGATAGGTTTTGATTACCGACGAAGTTATTCCAAAGACGATCAGCTTTCCATTCTAGTTGTTATCTTACGCTGCTATTTTTTCAATATTATTAAATAGTATAATCCGGGGCTAAAATAACTCAAGTGGGAGTGCCATGGTGTTTACGCTAAACCAATAAAATATATCATAATTAAGTATAGATATTTATATACGAACAAATATCTTTTTTTATTATAAAAACCCATACGAATAAGTTTTGCAAGACAAGATTGCATGGCCACGAGTTACTCTTAGGATCTGGTCAAGTGGATATTTCAAGAATCCACTATCATACGAGGCAACTTTGCATTGGCTGTAAGAGAGAAAATCTAGGTTGGATATTTTGATTAAGATATGTATCTAAAAAATCTAGTCATGTTTAACGGTGCAGAACTTAGCCAAATGGACATGAAACGCAGAAAAGTTAACAAAATTGTTCTACACCAATCAGAAAACAGATAATGATATTCTAGGATAAGGACTTTGGTCCTTTGTAGTCATTTATATACATTTAGATTTAGTGCAAGCCTATGAAACTCAAACCACAAATCAAATATTCTTTCTGTGTAGTAGCTGCATTCAAGAGTATTTCATTTTATTTCTACAATGGCAGCTGCTACAATGACTCTCTCTTCCTCTTCCTTTGTTGGAAAGGTAGTGAAACTCTCACCATCTTCCTCTGAAATTACTGGAAATGGGAAAGCTACAAGACTGCTAACAAGGTCAAGTCTGTCTCTTCTGGTAGTCCATGGTATGGTCCTGACCGTGTCAAGCACTTAAGCCTATTCTCTGGTGAGTCTCCAAGCTACTTGACAGGTGAGTTCTCTGGTGATTATGGATGGGACACTACTGGACTTTCAGCTGATCCAGAAACTTTTGCTAAGAACCGCGAGTTGGAGGTGATCCACTGCAAATGGGCCATGCTTGGAGCTCTTGGTTGTGTCTTCCCGAACTCTTGGCCCGTAACGGTGTCAAATTCAGTGAAGTTGTATGGTCTAAGGCTGGATCACAAATTTTCAGCGAAGGTGGACTTGACTACTTGGGCAACCCAAGTTTAGTCCATGCACAAAGCATCTTGGCTATTTGGGCTTGCCAAGTTGTATTGATGGGAGATGTTGAAAGTTACCGTTTGCTGGTGGGCCTCTTGGTGAGGTTGTTGACCTACTTTACCCTGGTGGCAGTTTCGACCCATTGGGTCTTGCTAAAGACCCAGAGGCTTTTGCTGAGCTCAAGGTGAAGGAAATAAAAAATGGTAGACTTGTCATGTTCTCCATGTTTGGATTTTTCGTGCAAGCTATAGTCACCGGAAAGGGTCCATTAGAAAACCTTGTCGACCACCTTACCGACCCAGTTAACAATAACACATGGTCCTAGGCCACAAATTTTGTTCCCGGAAAATGAAGTTCTTAAGAAAAGTCACCTCTTCTATTAAATTATTTGATGGCCATGTAAAGTTGTAAATTACTTAGAGATTATATTTGATTTTTGTTTTAATTGTGTGGTTCTTAGTTAACATAGAAACGGGCGCGAGTAATTTGCAATTCAGAGGTATTAAAACCAATATAATAGTAACAACAAAGCAGTCTAAGATTCAAAAAAGAAGTTGCAGAAAAGAGAGACCACTGATTTTATCTTCCAGAAAGAACAATAACTTCGTGATTAACAAGCTACCAAGTCAAATTGCTGGTGTAAATGTCTTAGCCATTATTGATAATTGTTCATGAGCGGTCAAAAAAAATGTAAATCAATTTCTAAGAAAAACTACAATGATGTGGTTGTCAAGATAATGCACAACAGATAAAAAAATTTTGTGGCTAGTATTTGACATGTCTATATTAAAGGCAATGGTGCCCCACTATTTTTCAAATCTTGAATCCGCCTCTACTTCTTTTCACGTTCCAGAGAGCCACTAATTAATGCATTCATGCTATATATCAGAAAACAATATTCCCTCCGTTCTAATTAATGTGAACCTGTTTGACTGAGCATGCAATTTAAGAAAAAATAAAGATTTTTGGAATTTGTAGTCCTATACATGTGAAAAAAGGGCTCAGAGTATTTGTGTAGTTATAAAAGATTTTCATTTAGGGTAGAATTGGAAGTTTAAACTAAACTGTATCCAAATTTAAAAAAGGGTCCTTTTTTTTTGGAACGGACCAAAAAATAAACAGGTTCACATAAACTAGAACGGATGGAGTACTATTTTCCAGCATCTAACTACATGGGCTAGAGTTCCTAGCCAAAAGTTCTACCGGAGATAATCTCTCTACTTTCTCTAGGTAGAGGCAAAGACTGCGTACATACTACCCTCCCCCGACCCCACATATAAAATTTCACCTGACTTTGTTGTTGTTGTTAACTACATGGGCTAGAGGCATTCAGGCATATCTGTAAAAACTTGTCCAATGTGGCTTTCACATTTAAAAAAGAAAAACTTGGGTGATGTATATGCAACTGTTTAAAGGCTGAACATGTAGAAACCTGAAGTGTTTTGTTTTATAGGTGTTTCTCATTTAATTCTAAGAAGAAAATGAAAAAGAATTATCAAAACTGAACCTGGATCAACCGTTAGAGAAAATTTGAATAATTAATCAGTTAAACTACATAAAATATTTTCCCTTCAATAATGTGCACTTAATAGCTAGTCCAAAAAGCAGAATTTGGAAACTAACGTCTAAGGTATGTACTAAAATTCAGTGTTCATACTTAAACCTACTTCAATTTTTAGCAGTACAAAGCTGCATATTCAGATAATTAACCTATGAAACAAAATTAGTACTACAATTTACTCCCTCCGTCCCAAAAGATGATACTTTTCGGATTTCCTGAGTCAAACTTATTGATTTTGACTGCAAGTTTAGACATAGAATCTTACAGTTTTTTGAAATAAAATTTACTTATTTGGAAATCATATAAATAGTACTATAAGTCACAATTATTAACAATTCAAAATATTTAAAAAGCATGTAAAAAATGTTTCCGATACTGTGTTAAAACAGAAATTAGAAAACTGTTAGAAGAAACAGAAAATCTGTAAACGATAAGAAATATTCCGAGTCCACAATTTCCTTGTGCGTCCTTAAGGAATTTTAACCCCCTCACAAGTTGTCAAGATAATGGATTAAATCCTCCCAGGATGAAACGGAATAAACCTTCCTGCAACAGTGGCAATACAAACTGCAGGATACCAACGAACTCAAAGAACGGAGCAAAATCACACTTACGAAATTGAGAGAGAGACTGCGAAGTAGAATGCAGTACTTTTCAGAAGGAAATTCTGGATTTTCAGTAAGTGAAAAGGAAGCCATACCTCGGAATTTATAGGCAGTGTGATGTCTGTTTAGGAAGAGGTGTCTGTTCAGAAGGGAAAGACAGCGTTCAGCGTTTTGGATTATACATTCCAGTTAATTCCGTTAATAAACTGACTGGTACTTAATTAATTCTTAAATAATTAATTAATAACTTTTGTCCAAAAATAATCTTATCGATTTCATCATTTGACAAATCCAAAGCCAAAGCCAAAGCCAAAACCAAAGCCAAAGCCGAGCCGAGCANTAATATTCCGAGTCCACAATTTCCTTGTGTGTCCTTAAGGAATTTTAACCCCCTCACAAGTTGCCAAGGTAATGGATTAAATCCTCCCAGGATGAAACGGAAATAACCTTCCTGCAACAGTGGCAATACAAACTGCAGGATACCAACGAACTCAAAGAACGGAGCAAAATCACACTTACGAAATTGAGAGAGAGACTGCGAAGTAGAATGCAGTACTTTTCAGAAGGAAATTCTGGATTTTCAGTAAGTGAAAAGGAAGCCATACCTCGGAATTTATAGGCAGTGTGATGTCTGTTTAGGAAGAGGTGTCTGTTCAGAAGGGAAAGACAGCGTTCAGCGTTTTGGATTATACATTCCAGTTAATTCCGTTAATAAACTGACTGGTACTTAATTAATTCTTAAATAATTAATTAATAACTTTTGTCCAAAAATAATCTTATCGATTTCATCATTTGACAAATCCAAAGCCAAAGCCAAAGCCAAAACCAAAGCCAAAGCCGAGCCGAGCAACGACGACGGCGCGAGAGTTCATTCTCTTCAACTCA
>MDKJ01116915.1:0-15587 GCA_005239525.1 Nicotiana knightiana | reverse complement strand
AGGGCATTATCAAGAGATTGGTAGTCCCAATCAATTGGGTTAAACCCAGAAATGGTAAAACCCCACTTGAGCCCTAATTAACGGGTTAAACCTCAAGAGAGTAATACCCCACCTAAGCCTTAAGTGCTTGATTAATTGGCACCCAATTGGCCTCGAGAGGGGAAAGTAGGGTAAAATCACTCAAACTACCGAGAGGTTTAGAGTGAGCACCTTCGTGCATTGGTTATAGCTGTATCCCTAACCGACTCCCCGACCTTAGAATTGAACCCCGTTGTCTATCCACCTAGGCAAAGGTCATGACCCTGGTGCCTTTATCAATATCAGAAAACAATAACGAAAACAAATTAGTCAGTAATTAGCTTACAAACAATAGAGTATATTTAGCATAGTTCAACACCAACAAATGTTTAGAAGTGCAATTAGACACACTCGACCCTTTTAGATCACTTAGACACTCACTCCCATTATAGACTCCCTGTGGATTCGATCCCGACCATTCGGGTAAAAGCTACACGATCCTTGCCTTCCTACTTATATAGTAGTGTGGGTGAGGCGTGATCACTTTTTGGCGCCGGTGTCGGGGAGCTCTAACGGTGTGACTATCTTTGTGACTAGAAGCGTAGTGTGTTTTTCTTTCCTTATATTTTTAACTTCCTTGTCTTATTTACATAGGTACAGTGGCTGATCTGCTAGGAAATGTGATTCCGGGGGAGGAGGTTTTTGACAACCAAGAGGATGAAATTAATCAACTTCCTCCATAAAGAAGGGGCCGACAGGCCAATATACATGATGATGTCCCAGACCCTCCCCCACCTCCAGCTCCTAGAGCTGCCCCTCGGATCCTTCCAAACGAGGGGTACGCTAGTGCCATAGTCCCGCCAAGGATTCGAGCGGGGAACTTCCAAATCACAATTGTGATGCTCACTCTCCTAGAGCAAAGAGGACACTTCACCAGAGCCGCGCACCAGAATGCCTATAAGCATCTCAAAGGCTTTATTGATACCTGATGGGGGAGTAAGCAAACTAATGTGTCGGAGGACGCATTACAGTTACGGTTCCCGTTCTCACTTCGGGGAAAGGCATTGGATTGACTTGAGCGTCTCCCAAACCATTCTATATCCACTTGGGACGAGCTCGCGGATAAATTTATTGCAAAGTTCTTTTCCCCAAGCCACATGGCAGCCCTTCGAGATGATATTTTGGCATTCAAATAAGAGCCAAACGAGCCCCTACATGAAATATGGGAACGCTATAGAACCACAGTCAAAGAGTGTCCGAACAATGACATGAACGAGGCTATGATACAACAAACCTTCTACCGGGGAATCAACACGGTAAATTAATATGTGGTTAACCAATTGGCCGGTGGTAATTTTATAAAGTTGACGTACCCGAAGGCATGTGAGATTCTTGATGAAATGGGTGACACATCTTCGGCTTGGCAAAGTAGAGCAAATGTGCCTCAAGGGGAAACCGGTGTGAATAGTCTCCACAAGGAACTCCAAGAACAAGGGCAAGCAATTGCCGAGCTCACAACAACCATGAACCAACTTGCTAAAGCCCAACTCCAACAATTGCAAGGGCTGAAGCAAGTAAATGCTATGGAAAGAGTGCATATGCAAGGAAACTAAAGGAGATCCCGGGGAAATGTTAGGCAAAATCATGGTGATCAAAGTGATCAAGGGCCAAGTGGTCATGAACAAGATGAAAATTATGATGACCAAGATGAGGATGTTATGTATGCAAACAACTACCAAGGGCAAGGTAATACTCAAAGCCGGGGGAATCAAAGGCCACAAAACTGGAACAATAACAATGCTAGGAATTGGAGCAAATACCAATGATCGTCGATGGAACAACAATAATGACCGACAGTGGGGGAACAACAATGAAAGTGATTGGAACGGAAGAAATAACAAAAACAATTGGGGAGGTGAAGGTAATCAGGGGTCGGGTTTTCAAAGGCTCCCGATGTACCAAAAACCAAGCAACCCTCCTCCATATCAATCTCATGGACAAAGTTCTTCAAGCTCGGATATGGGACGGATAGAAAACATGTTCAAACAGATGATGGAGAGAAATGCAGAATCCGATGCTCAGATATCCTCTCACACTACTTCTATCCGAAATATTGAAGTACAAATGGGCAAAATTTCACATGCCTTAAACACACGTCCGTAGGGTGCACTACCAAGTGATACGGTAGTGAACCCCAAGGGTGGGAACAATAACAACACCAGTCATGCCATGGCGGTGATTACTCGGAGTGGAAAAGGTGGTGAAGCAAGTACTTTAGGGCCAAAGAAGGTTGTTGTCGATGATGAAGTTGTACCCCAAGATGAGTTACCAGTTGATGTGGAACAAGCAATGGATGAGCCAATTTAAGGTGAGGTGATAATTGACATACATGACAATGAGGAAGATTTGGGTAGAAATATGAACCCGTATGGGGAACACATAATTGACATGCCGGAACTGGTGGCCCCAAAGGCACCATTGCCTAGGCCACCTCCTCCCTATCCTCAGAGATTGGCAAAATAGAAGCAAGAGACCCAGTTTAAAAAGTTCTTTGATATGATGAAGAGTCTCACCATAAACGTTCCATTGGTTGAGGCTTTGGAGCAAATGCCAGGATATGCTAATTTCATGAAGGACTTGGTGACTAAAATGCGGTCCATGGAGTGAGAGACCATTAAGATGACTCACCAAGTGAGTGCTATTGTTCACTCCATGGCACCAAAACTTGAAGATCCGGGTGCCTTCACTATTCCTTGCACGATTGGGAGTGCAGATTTTGCCAAAGCCCTGTGTGATCTTGGGGCAAGCATAAATTTGATGCCATATTCAATGTTCAAGACTTTGGGAATCGGACAACCTAGGGCGACCTTTATGCGCTTGCAAATGGCGGATAGATCAACGAAGAGTCCCCTAGGTATTATTGATGATATCTTAGTGAGAGTGGACAAGTTCATATTGCCGGCAGATTTTGTTATCCTCGATTGTGAGGTTGATTTTGAGGTCCCTGTTATCTTGGGAAGGACTTTCCTTGCCACCGGGAAGGCCTTGGTCGATGTTGAAGCTGGGGAACTTACATTCAGTGTAGGTGATGAAAAAGTGGTCTTCCATGTATGTAAATCTATGAAGCAGCCCAACAGCACTGAAGTTTGCTCTTTTATGGACCTCGTGTCCGAGGTTATTATTGACGATGCCAGTGCTATGATCCATGTTGATGATCCTGTGGAGTTGGCCTTGTTGAATCACGAGGACTCAGTGGTAGAAGGCGTTTTTGAGAGTACCTATGCCCTTCAAGGCATGGGGTCTTACTCTTATGCTCCCAGAAAATTGTCTTTGGACTTGGAGAACAGGAAGACCCCACCAACAAGCCGTCCCTTGAAGAACCTCCGATCAGGAGTTGAAGCCACTTCCTTCCCACCCCAGGTATGAATACCTTGGTCCCTCTTTTACTTTACCAGTTATTCTTTCCTCTTGCCTAACCCAAATGCAGGCTGGCTTAACTTTAAAAGTGCTAAGGAGGAGGAAGAAAGCAATCAGTTGGACCTTGGCAGATATTCGGGGTATTAGCCCCACCTTTTGCATGCATAAGATCATATTAGGATGGAGACAAACCCTCCGTGGAAAATTAAAGAAGACTCAATGAAGCTATGCAAGAGGTGGTGAAGAAAAAGATTATAAAATGGCTTGACGCGGGTGTTGTGCTTGGACTTCTCCGGTCCAATGCGTTCCGAAAAGGGTGGAATGACAGTGATAAAAAATGATAAAAACGAGCTTATTCCTACAAGGACGGTTACCGGATGGCGGGTATGCATGGACTACCGCAATCTCAACATGGTAACCCGCAATACCAATTTCCTTTATCATTCCTGGATCAAATATTGGATAGGCTCGCAGGCCGGGCCTTTTATTGCTTCCTCGATGGGTATTCTGGATATAATCAAATTTTGATAGCCCCGGAGTATCAAGAGAAAACTACCTTTACTTGCCCATATGGCACTTTTGCCTTCGCTCGCATGCCATTCGGACTCTGCAATGCCTCGACTACTTTCCAAAGATGTATGATGGCAATCTTCATCGACATGGTGGAGGACTTTCTGGATGTATTTATGGACGACTTTAGTATCATCGGGGATTCTTTTGACGAATGTTTGGGTCATCTTGATAGAGTCCTTGCTCGGTGTGAAGAAACAAATTTGGTCTTGAATTAGGAAAAATCCCACTTTATGGTGGATGAAGGAATCGTTTTGGGCCATAAGATTTCAAAGAATGGCATTGAGGTTGATAAGGCAAAGATCGAGTTTATTTCAAAGTTACCACCACCCATTTCAGTGAGAGGAGTCCGTAGCTTTCTTGGCCATGCCGGTTTTTACCGGCGGTTTATCAAAGATTTCTCTAAGGTGGTGAATCCATTATGCAAGCTGTTAGAGAAGGATACTAAATTCAGTTTTGATGAGCATTGTATGCAGGATTTTGAACTCTTAAAACACAAGCTCACTACCACTCCCATTATCACGGTGCCGGATTGGAGTGCACCATTTGAGCTTATGTGTGATGCAAGCGATGTTGCTGTGGGTGCTGTGCTTGGGCAAAGGGTGAACAAAGTGTTTCATGCAATCTACTATGCCAACAAGATAATGAATTCTACTCAAATGAACTACACAGTCACGGAGAAGGAGCTTCTAGGTATAGTCTTTGCCATGGAAAAATTCCGCCCTTATTTGATGGGTGCCAGGGTCATAGTTCACATTGACCATGCAACACTCCGGTACCTCATGACCAAGAAGGATTCCAAGGCAAGAATTATGAAATGGGTGTTGTTATTTCAAGAGTTTGATTTAGAGATCGTGGACCAAAAAGGGAGTGAGAATCAAGTAGCCGATCATTTGTCCTGGTTGGAAGAGCAAGGACGTCCTTGTGACAGACTTGAGATCAATGATAGTTTTCCGGATGAACAACTCCTTTCAATGGCAATGTTAGAGATGCCCTGGTTCGCGAATATTGCTTATTTCCTCGTCACCGAAGTTGTCCTTTGTGAGCTCTCTTCTAACCAAAGGAACAAGCTTTGAAGGGATAACTTGGATTTCTATTGGGACGAGCCTTATTTATTCAAGATTTGCACTGATAGGGTGATGCGGAGATGTGTACCGAAAGAAGAGCAACTAGCTATCCTTGAGTCTTTCCACTCCTCACCGTATGGTGGTCATCACGGAGGGGTGAGAACTGCTTCTAAAATGCTTAGTTGTGGGTTCTTTTGGCCCACTTTGTATAAGGATGCTAGTGACCTAGTGAAGAGGTGTGATGAATGTCAAAGAGCTGGGGGAATTTCCAAGAAGAATGAGATGCCTTTAAATTCGATTATTGAGATAGATATCTTTGATGTTTGGGGCATCGAATTCATGGGGCCATTCATGAGTTCATGTGGGAACACGTACATCTTGGTTGCGGTTGATTATGTGTCAAAGTGGGTGGAGGCCGTGGCCTTACCAAATAATGAAGCGTGGAGTGTGATAGCTTTTCTCAAGAAGAACATCTTTATAGGTTTGGCTCTCCACGAGCCATCATCAGTGGCAGGGGGTCACATTTTTTCAACAAAGCCTTCGACTCCTTACTTTCCAAGTATGGGGTCAATCATAAAGTCACTAACCCGTACCACCCTCAGGCTAGTGGCCAAGTTGAAGTGTCTAATAGAGAGATAAAGAGCATATTATCCAAAATTGTCAATGCCAATAGGACCGACTGGACCAAGAAATTAGATGATGCTCTTTGGGCTTACCGGATCGCCTACAAGACACGAATTGGGATGTCCCCATATCGCTTGGTCTTCGGAAAAGCATGCCACCTTCCGGTGGAATTGGAGCACAAGGCTATGTGGGCCTTGAAAAAGTTGAATTTGGAATGGGATGTAGCTGCAAATCTTCGGGTGGAGCAATTGAATGAGTTGGATGAGTTTAGATTCCATGCGTACTCCAGTTCGTCCTTGTATAAGGACAAAAAGAAGTACCTACATGACAAATATGCTCGAGGTAAAGAGTTCAAGGTTGGTGATTTGGTCTTACTGTTCAATTCTAGGTTGAGGCTATTCCTGGGAAAACTCATGTCAAAGTGGAGTGGACCTTTTGAAGTGGTATTTGTTACTCCATTTGGGGCTCTTGACCTCAAGAACAAAATTGGTGAAGTATTTAGAGTAAATGGTCACCGGGTAAAGCACTATCTTGGCAAAGTCGATGACAGCCACGTGGTGGCACTTCTTCATCTCAAATTATCCCAGTAACACGCGTCGTGCCGTGACGTTAAATCAGGCGCTTCTTAGGAGGAAACCCATGTGTCTTTATTTTCGTTTTCTTTGTTTTTCATGGTAGAATAGGTTTCACTGTTACACTAACTGGTTTTTGGATGTGTAGGATGATTTTGACACAGGAAATTTGGCTAAGTGTAGAAACAGAACCTTACTGGAATTTGCTTCGCGGCCGCGGTCTCCTTTTCGCGGTCCACGAAGCCCAATGGCTTTACCAATGGTTCACTGGAGCTTGTTTGAAGAACCTTACTGGAATTTTCTACGCGGCCACGGTTGTCTTTTTGCAGTCTGCAAAGTCCAATGGCTGCAACAATAGATCACTGGAATTTGCTTCGCGGCCGCGGTCACCATTTCGCGGTCCGCGAAGCCAATTTAACTGAAATTATGCCTTTCTGAAGCTAACTCACCGCAGCCGTAGTTGTCTTTTCGCGGACCGCATTGAGATTTTTCCTGAGCCATGAACAACTGAATGACCGCGGACCGCAGTCGATTTTTCGCGATCCGCGGTAGGTAAGAGGGGTGGACCCCATCTCTTCTCTATAAATAGGCCACTAAGGTTTAATTTCATACTTTACCCACTGTAACTATTCAAAGCTCCCTTCAACTGTGTCTTACTCCTGCATTCTCTGAAACTCAATGCTATCATCAAAACTATCATCCAAGCATCTAGTAAGTGTAATTG
Source organism: Nicotiana knightiana (assembly GCA_005239525.1). Taxonomy (NCBI): domain Eukaryota; kingdom Viridiplantae; phylum Streptophyta; class Magnoliopsida; order Solanales; family Solanaceae; genus Nicotiana; species Nicotiana knightiana. The sequence continues at coordinate 8,595 of MDKJ01116915.1, read as the reverse complement.
TGCTTAATTAACTTCTTAATTTCTTCATTTTCTTTATTTTCATCTTCTTTTTCATAATTTCTCACTTTTAGGCTTTGAAAATGTTAGGGTTAGTCCAAATAGGTTCATGTTAGTCCCTTGGAATACAATTGCATTGATTAATCGTGTAGGGCTTAGATAAATGAAGACTTTAGCATAGAAAAGGCAAAAACTGGAAACCCTAGGTAGAAACCTATTTCGCGGTCCACGAATTTTTTTCGCAGACCGCGGTGCTTGTGTTTGCAAACCCAAACAACTTTTTCGCGGTCCGCGGTCAACTTTTTGCGATCCGCGGTCCCTGTTATCCAGAACTGATACTTCACTGGATCTTGATTCGCGGTCGCGGTCAGTTTTTCGCGGTCCGCGATGTGAAGATCCATAGAGCCATGTCCATTAGAGGGTCTCCACCGCGGTCCGCAGTTGATTTTTCGTTGTCCGCGGCGGCCCAAAAGCAGTGTTGTTATTCCTCGATTCTCTAGAAACTAACCATGTTCACCTATGTTTACTTTGTAGACAATGGTGCTATCTCGAGGAGGCGTTGGTAAACAAATTGGTAGAGGAGAATCTCAAAGCGGGAGAGGCCCGGGGGCACCCAGGCAACCGTCAAAAGTTTCAATTCCTCCTCAGTCATCCCGATAGCCTAGTCGGGATAGAGACTCCCCTCCTTCACCATCGGGGAGTGAGTATGCTCCATCAGAGGAGGCCTAATCATAGTCATATCCATTGGACCCTGTCTCATCTCCCTTGGCCCCAGCACATGCAGCTTCCCCAGCTAAATCCTCCTACAGTGCACACTCATACTCTACTTCCCCTACAGCTTCCTTATCTGGGGAGAATTCGAGTGATAGTAAGGGGATGAACATGTGGTTGAAGGGGTCGAGCGCACTCGGAATTCAGATGCGTGGAAAGATCGTTTTGTCAGTGAGAAGGCCTTTCACAGATTCAGGGAATATGGACTGCGCGGTCACTCATTCCGGAGCGTACGTTTTCACTTAAGGAGTTGTCTACCTACAACCCCAACGTGAAGCAGCAGTTCCGAGACAGAAAAGGGTGGTCTTACTCTAATGAGCATCTCCCGGATGCAAATGAGCACATAGTGAAATATTTCTACACCAATTTGCTATTTCTTTCAAAGGACTCAAAGGCATCCCAAGTCCGCAATCTCACAGTGCCTTTTGATGGAAATTCACTCAATGACTATTTGGAGATGGATGATGTAGATGATTCTTTGTACCAGGAGAAACTGGTAGAAAAGGATGCTGCTAGAAATTGGTTGGCTTTACACTTGGCTAAGCCCGAGGATACTCCAGAGCGGCTGACTGCTGGGAAGACTATCACCAGGAAGACCCTTAACTTTGAAGCAAAAGGTTGGGAAACTTTTGTATGCAGCAGGCTGGAACCGACACATCATGACCAGACCCTCCCCCTCAGTCGGGCTGTGCTGGTTGCATCTATCATGGCTGGGTACCCCATCAATGTGGGAATGTGATGTCTGAGGTCATTAGCCAGGTTGTCAGCACAGGTGATACTTCTTACCCTTTTCCTCATTATCTGACAATGTCCTGTGAAGACCAGGAGGTCACCAAGAAGTGCTTCGACACCAAGGTCAAGCCCAAAGTGCCTTTTTCTTGGTATGATTTGAAGGATGAGGACAACCCTAAAAAGAAGTCAAAGGGTAAGTCTGTTGCCTCCACTAGCCAGTCTGAAGAGCCAGTGGTGGTGGTGGAACCTTCCCTTCCCCAGACAGCCATTCCAGAGGAGGTTCCAGGCCCGTCTACCTCCACTGGCACTGCATCCCTCCACCAGAGCCTATCCCATGACTGCTCACCGACTGGACCTAACACTGACAAGCCTCAACAATTGGATGCATTCAATGACTACAAAGTTGACTGCAATCTCTATAGCTGTGGCAGACTCAACTGCTCCTCCCCAACCACAGGTCCCACAGTCCATTGAGGACACTCTAAAAGAAATTTTGGAAAACCAGAAGAAAATCCTGGACGTGGTGGGTGCATATGAGAGTGCATTAACAAAGCTGGCCAAAGAAACAAAGAAGTTGAGGAAGACTAGGGCGTCAAAAGAGGAGGTGGCTAAGTTGAGAAAGGAGGTGGACAAGCTAAAGGGTGATCAGATTCCTTTGGAGATGATACTAGAAGACCCTAAAGAGCCACAGCCACAACAGCTGACACAACAGTCAGTGCGGGAGGAGGATCCGGTGAGGCCATTGAAGAAGAGGAAGGTTATGCCCTGTGCTCAGAACATCAGACTTGTACTAGCAGACCCTCCAACAGAGCAGACTCAGGCATAGAGCCAGGAGGCCTAGACCACCGGAGCTCCATCACAAGAAGTAGCAGACCCAGCTCCTTCACAAACACAACCAGCATCAGATCCAGCTCCTTCACAATCCCAGTCTCAGGCAGATCCTATCACCTCACAGATACAACAACAGTGACCACAACAGGCCAAGGGCTAATAGGGAGTTTTCTTTACTATATCTCCCCCATATTTTGTGCACTATTTTTGTTATATAGCATTGAGGACAATGCTATCTCTTAGTTGGAGGAGTGGCCCTATAGGCATTTGATTTTGGTTACATTGGGTTGTACAATGCAAACAATATTTTCTTTCTTTTCTTTATGTTATTTTCCATTTTGGTATGTATAAGTTAACTATCCATTGTAAATATTGATCCCCTATGTATATTCATCTAATTCCCCTAGTGTACATATTCATTCTATCCCACGCACCTTACTTTACCCATTTTTTCTATTTTATAGCTTCTTATTTTTCTTTCATAGGTTCTTGTTTGGTTTTCGCGCGAGCAATAAGCCTTTGGTTTTCTTAATGCCACGGTTCTTTCAAAAGGTGGAATTTGTGTGAACCGGGTGGCTCTTCCCAAGAATGGACGGTGAGACAACCTTCTTAAGGGTTTGAGTCTGTTTTTCCTTTTCTTTTTGTTTTGTTTTTCAATAAAGATGCCTCAAGAAAAGCTTCACTTGGGCCTAACACAGTTGCCTTTGATCCCATGGTCAAAGACAAACCGTTGTGTTTAGGATGGTGATAGTGACGATCTTGAGACTCTTGTGTTGGTCGATAATCATCGGGTGGTTCTTCGAGACCATTTTTTGTTACTCAAAACACGACTAAGGTCGTTATGGGCCCTCGACTCGGTTTCTGTATCAATCCTTTAGCTTTGAGTGGTGAGAGATTCGTAATTGCAAGTCCAAGTTCCGTGCTGATAGTCTAGAACTTGCCCTGAGTGTTGTCTAGGAAAAATTCTAGGTGTAATTTGACTTGAGAAGTGATTATAGGCTTTCCTTGGCTTGAAAAAAGAATTGAACGCTTCCATGACCTTACAAAATACATATTCCCTAGGCAACCCTTTTGAGCCTTAAGCCCTTTCTTTCAAAAAAACCAAGTTACAAGCCTTCAACCATTCTTTTACCCTCTCTTGGCACCCGATCTTTCCTTGGCGCTAGGAAAAAAATCATAAGTTTGGGGGATAGATGAGGGATGTGATGAAGTAAAAAAGAAGGCACAAAAGAAAGAAAAGATAAAAGGCAATGAAAAAGAATTAAAAGAAAATAATGAACAAAAATAAGAAATAAAGGGAATTGATGAAAAAGCGATGCAAAAAGTTTGGAAAGCATAAGAAGAATATTAATTGATAAGAAAGTGTCTCTCCAACCCTACAAAAGATAAAAGGACTCAAAGAGTCAAGAAAAAAATGTGAGAACAATTAAAAATGAAGTGCTTAAGGAAAGATAAGATCCACTCTGACCAAATACTTTCTACCCTTAACCAAAAGCCTTCATCATGATTCCACAAAAGCCCCTATATGATCTCAGGTCGAGTGAAACCTGCATTAGTGGTGATTTACACAAAAGGGCAAGCCTATGGTACTTTGAGTCGAACTTGGGACTTTTTCCTTGATGAGAGATGAGAGATTCCCCATACTCCTCGTTCTGAGTGTCATTATTCTAAAGGTGAGGTGCTTAGGGAAAGTCATGGAATAAGAGTATGGGATCCACACTGACCGAGGTAGTAGTTAGAATTTCACTGATGAGTTGGAACAACCCTTGAAGCTCTTGTATCACACTTGGAACTATGGTTTTGAAAATTTCAAGCATTGTCAATGATTCATTTGCATTAGGGGCTATGGCTAGTCCCAATTGATGCTAGTTGAGGTCACCATTAGTTCAGCCAAATTTTTGGGAAGTCTATTATAGGGGTGAGGCTTATTTTGTTTGCTTGAGGACAAGAAAGAGCTTAAGTTTGGGGGAGTTGATAACTTGGATTTTTGCCTCGTTTTCTGTTCCCTTATACATGAATTTTGGATATAATGGTACACAAAGTGGCCCCGAAATCTTATACGTTGTGCTTGTTGCAGGATTGAACCAGAAATGAAGACACTCAGTCTAAAATATGCTCAAAATAGGAGTGAATCCGGCACAAGGATCAAACACAACAAAGATGATCAAGCAAGAGGCCACCGTGGCCGCGGTCCCCATTTCGCGGTCTGTGGTGGCATTCCAGTGAGGTTGAAAATAAGGCAAGTGTCCACCGCGGCCGCGGTCCTCATTTCGCGGTCCGTGGTGGCGTTCCAGTGAAGAGTGAGCGTAAAGTGTCCACCGCGGCCGCGGTCCTCATTTCGCGGTCCGCGGTGGCGTTTTAGTGAAGATTAAACGCAAGGCAAGTTTCCACCGCGGCCACGGTCTGCGTTTCGCGGTCCGCAGTGGCATTCCAATATGGATGCAAGCCATGAAAATTCTCACTGCGGTCCGCGGTCGATCTTACCAGCAGCTCCGCAGCCTCATTATTTTCGCGGACCGAGGTCATGTTTTCGCGGTCCATGATGGTCCCGCAGGGGCATTTTTGTCCAAAAATTTGGCAGACTATAAATAGACTATTTTGTAATTTATTTACAGAGTTGGTAATTTCTGAAGTAGAGAGCACGTGAATATTTTAGGGTTTTCATCTTTCTAGCTTTGTTCTTGCATTTTTAACATTGAAACATCAATTTCATTGTTAAGAATCAATTAAATGGGTTCTTCTTATTCTCTATCATTGTTTTCATCTTTGATTATGAGTATCTAGACCTATTAGCCAGGGTTGTGGCTCAATACTAGTGTAGGTATGTAATGGGTTTTTCAAATTAAGGTTAGGAAATTAATGGGTGTTGGCTATTTAGGCTAATTCAAGATTTTTATTGCCATAATTAGTGGTTGCAAACACTAATTAGCCTTTTTCTTGACTTGGGTCTTTCTTGAGAAAGAAGACTTGAGTCTAGAAATTAGGCTAATAGGAAACTAGGGTATTATCAAGAGATTGGTAGTCCCAATCAATTGGGTTAAACCCAGAAATGGTAATACCCTACTTGAGCCCTAATTAACGGGTTAAACCTCGAGAGAGTAATACCCTTCCTAAGCCTTAAGTGCTTGATTAATTGGCACCCAGTTGGCCTCGAGAGGGGAAATTAGGGTAAAATCACTCAAACTACCGAGAGGTATAGAGTGAGCACCTTCGTGCATTGGTTATAGTTGTATCCCTAACCGACTCCTTGACCTTAGGATTGAACCCTGTTGTGTATCCACCTAGGAATAGGTCACGACCCTAATGCCTTTATCAATATCAGAAAATAACAACGAAAACAAATTAGTCAATAATTAGCTTACAAAAAATAGAGTATATTTAGCATAGTTCAACACCAACAGATGTTTAGAAGTGCAATTAGAAACACTCGACCCTTTTAGATCACTTAGACATTCACTCCCATTATAGAGTCCCTATGGATTCGATCCCGACCATTCGGGTAAAATCTACGCAATCCTTGCCTTCCTACTTATATAGTAGTGTGGGTGAGGCGTGATCAGTGCTTCAGAGGATCGTGGAGGTGGCTTATAGACTTGCCTTGCCTCCCAGCTTATCGAGTATTCATCTGGTGTTCCATATTTCGATGCTCCAGAAGTATGTTGGTGGCCCGTCTCATGTTTTGGACTTCAGCACGGTTGAGCTCGAGGGTGATATGTCATATGAGGTAGAGCCAGTGGCTATTTTGGGTCGTCAGGTCAGAAAGCTTAGGTCTAAGGATATAGCTTCAGTAAAGGTTCAGTGGAGAGGACAGCCGGTGGAGGATGCCACCTGGGAGACCGAGCGGGAGATGCGGAGCATATATCCTCACTTATTCTAGACTCCAGGTATGTTTCTAGACCCGTTCGAGGACGAACGTTTGGTTAAGAGGGGGAGGATATAACGACCCGACCGGTCATTCCGTGAGATTAGCCCCGTTTCCTCCGTTTATGATTTATCGTATGTTTCTTTGACTATTTATGTTGTGTTGGGTCAGTTGGTTCGGGTTCGGAGTGGTCGTGGTGAGAAGTAAGACACTTAGTCTCTTAAATTAGCTTAATAGTTGAAAAAGTCAACTGGGAGTTTACTTATTGGTAAACGACCTCGGAATGCGGAGTTTTATGGCTCGGATAGATTCGTTAGGTGATTTGGGACTTAGAATGTGATCGTAATGAAGTTTTGATGTCCAGTGTAGAATTAGGCTTGAATTGGCAAAAGTTAGTTTTTGGCGATTTCTGGTCGGCAGTGGAAAATAGGCTATCGGGGTCAGAATAGAATTCTGGAAGTCGGAACATGTTCGTAATGTCATTTTGGATATATGTGCAAATTTTCAAGTCAATCGGATGTGTTTTGGTTGGTTTCGGCATCATTGGCGAAATATAGAAGTTTCAAAGTTCATAGGCTTGAATTTGATGTGGCTTGATATTAGCGCTTGGGCTGAAGGAGCCCCTCCGGAGTCTGTACACACCCCCAATGAGCGCAGGTACCTATTGAGTGCGAGTGACGAGTGCTGAGTGCCGAGTGCCGAGTGACGAGTGATTGGGAGGCATGAGTGACAGTGAGATTGCCCGAGGGGCTGATACTGAGTGGCTGTGAGGTATGCTGAGTGATGCTCTGCCCGAGGGGCGATTTATGATTCATGTTTTTGCCCGAGGGGCTATTTATGAATTATTTCATTTTACACTAAATTCTTCAGGTATTTTCATTTCTAAAATTGTTGGAAAACACATTTTTCAAAGGATTTAACTGAAGTTGGCTATTAAGACTGTTGGAAAGAAAGGCTGTTTTGAACTGATGATTTGATTTTTATGTGTTTCTTACTTCTTAGACTTGATTTATTTTCATTACTACTGAGTTGGCGTACTCACATTTCTCCCTGCACCCCTGTGTGCAGATACAGGTGCTGATACCGAGCGTTAGCCATGTATTCCATGCAGAGTCGGAGGTTCGGGATGTAGAGGTAGCTGTTCAGCATCCGCAACATCTATGTTTTCCCTTCTTATGTTGTACCTAGTTATTCGTTCGGAGGTTTTGTATTATAATAGTAGACTTTTTGGTATATTCCTTTGATGCTCATGACATGTTGACTACGGATTTTGGGGATGATTTAGACTGTCTAAATTTTTATTTTGCCTAATGGATTCAGTAATTCTATATACGTTTATGAAATGTTGAAAATGGTAGGGATTTTGAAAAGAAAATGTAATTATGTGATTGTTGGCTAGCCTAGTTCCACTATAGGCGCCATCATGGCAGGTTTAAGATTTGGGGTCGTGACATCAACTCCCCGCCAAACTTATGAACATCCCAAACTTTCACCAATTAGTGCCGAAACCTTCTAGAAATAACCCAAGGAAAATTCAGGAACAAGCCCTAGTCCAAAATCACCATCTGCGCCTAACGAACTAGCAGAACTTTGATCCGGGGTCAAATACAAAAAAGTCAAGCTTGACCAACTCTTCCAACTTACAGCTTCCTAGTTAAGAATCATTTTGCCAAATCAATCCCGAGTCACCTGAAAACCAATACCGACGAGTCACGTGAAAACCAATACCGACGATTTACACAAGTCATAATACATCATATAAAGCTACTCAATACCTCAAACAGTTGAATGAAATGTAAATGCTCAAAACGATTGGTTGGGTTGTTACATGAATGGGTATCACAAATATCAAGGATACCTAGTGTTTCTGAAAATGCTCAACCTTCTCACGGTAATACTAACCTTTGTCCTTCGTCGCTACTTTTTGAGTTTTCCTCCTTTGATTTTTATTAGTTTGTTGTTGTACTATCCTTGTTGCATTTATATATTTCCTTTTCTCAATGTTGTTGATATCATAAGATTGTCATAGTAGTGAATCATTTTAAAAATAACATTTTTCTTGATTGTGACTATATGTGTAATATGATTTAAAGAAAAAGTGGTGGTTATAGGTTCATTGACTACACAAAGGTAAACGTTGATATTTGTGTGTTAGTGCGGTTTTATTTGAATTTTGAGATTTTGTGTTGACTCTTGATAAAAATAGATTTGTGATCTTCCCAATGCATTCAGTAAAACCTCTACAACCTTATGTGTTGCTTCTACAATATAATCATCATATTACTGTTTCTACTAATCGTCAATACTTTTTGGATTAAAGCTCTTCAAAACGGTATAGGGTGTTAGATTGTTTCTTTGCTGTTGGGTTGAAACAAAAATAATTGGGAATATATATATATATA
>ML428469.1:49158-87198 GCA_005239525.1 Nicotiana knightiana | reverse complement strand
TACAAAGTAATGAATAAAAGATGTAGAAATCAATGTTTTGTCACTTCAATGGTTTCTTCTCTTCAAATCCTTCGTATGCCTTCCAATCCTCGTTAAGTTGTGTTTTAGGAGTCTATTTATATGTTTAGGACAAACCCTAAACGTGTAGGAGACTTCTATTCCAACCGGGAAACACTTAAACTTGTCAAAACTCGGAATTGACCGAAACAGGGGCCTGGCGTTATGAGGCTAACGCCTGGATAAGGCTGGCGTTTGGACTCCAACGCCTGGATAACGCTGGCTAGGGCTGGAGTTTGGACCCTAACGCCTGGCTAACGCCAGGCATGGCCAGGCGTTTGGGCTCTGGCGTCCAGCTATAGCCCAGTGCACTCCTCCTCACCTCTTGAGCGTATTTTCGATGTATTTGCATCCATTTAGCTCGATTTTTATCTCCAATTCACCTACACATGAAATAGACTCTATTATGCATATAAAAAGTGTAATTTTATCATTAACGCACATAAAATGTAGGGCATATAACATGTTAAACCATGAATTCTAGCCTCGCATCAAGTATGAATCCTATTCTTTTACCTACTAATTTAATTATGACTGTTTGTTGCCATGGTTCATAAAGTCTTTTTTTTTTTGTTGAAGAGATTGGTATGAAATAGGGATGTTGTGTAGGGTTGTCATGTTCATCGTCTAAGTTGAATCGGGAGAAACCGCGTTGTATGTTGTTTATTGGAATAAAACAATTACTATCTATTAGGATTTTGTCTCAAAAGCTTACTTTGTTTTCAGTTGGCTGTCGATGGTTATTGGTGCTTCTGTTGAGTAAATCTTCTTCTTGGTCCGACATTTGATCATCATCGGTTGATCCCATTGTTGTTGGATGAATTGTTGTTTGAGGTAATGAGAAGCAAGAACTTCTCTCTCTAGATGTAGAGAGAAGGAGGAGCAGCTAGTTTTGGAATTAGCTCATAATGTTCTTTTGCATATCGACTCTTTATGTCTTTTTATATATCAACATACATTCCTTTTAACCATCTGGATCTAGTTTAACCAATACCATGCATATATGACTAATGTTAAATGAGTTGATGACAAAGTTTAAAACTATACTATTAAATAGGCAAAAAGATTCAGGGTTTAGCTAATTCACAAATTTATTTTTCTAACATATGCTCATAAAGAACTCTCTCTTATTCTATAAGAAATTTTTACTTTTGTTTATGAGATTTCATTTTGGCATGGTGTGACAACATACCCACATAATCAGCAGAAAATAATTTATTGGCACCAAATAGCTAATAAATTTATATCACAATAATAAAGTGTATATCACAACCTTTTCTTCTTCCTTGTGTATATCAACATGTATATTAAAAATTTATTTTCTTTCTTTGTATATTTAAAATATGAAATCATATATATAGTTATTTAACATTTATTGTTGCCTTTTTATCAGTGTATATCACAATAAAAATAGTTAAATTATTTGTATATCACGGTGGATAACACATCGAATGTATATTAAAAAATTTATTTTCTTTCTGTATCAAAACTTTTTTTACTCCTATAATTATATTTATTATTTTTATATTTTAAAACTTGCTCTAAACATGTTATATCAAAATTTTATTTTCCTTCTTTGATCAATAAAAAAATTGAAGTTAGTTTATTAAGAATGAATGTCACTCTCTTAAAATTAGTTAGGATGATTGATTCCGTATTAATCTTTTATTTCCTTATCGAACAATGTATATCACGATATATAACATGATATACATACAGGTACACATGATAATATATATAGATATACATCACCTCTAACACACAAAATTTCTCTCTAACAATTGAAAAAAGAAGGGAAGAAGAAGAAAACTGGAGTCTGCCAAAGAGATACAAATCAAACAAAGCAACAATCGAAAGAAGACAAGAAGAAAACTAGATAAAAAATAAATTTTTTTCAAGAATTGTCATCGTGATGAGAAGATCTTAACTTCGTAGAAAAATGTATTTAACCATTACAACTTTCCAAATGTTATCAACGAACATGCCCTTATGAATCCTGATTGAAGAAGTAGAAAACTAGATAAAAAGCAAATCTATTTACATAATTGCCATCGTGATGAGAAGATCTTTACTTCATAGAAAAATGTATTCAACCATTACAACTTCCAAACATCATCAAAGAACACATGCACTTCCAAATCCAGATTGAAGAACAAAACTTGCTAGATTGAAGAAGAAGAAGAAGAAGAAAAAAAAAATTGAAGAAGAAAATTGGAGAAGAAATACAGGAAGAGAGAAGAAAAAATACAGGGAGAGAGAATAAATAGGAAACTAGAGTTATTTAGAATTTGTCTATATAATGCCAATTTTTGGGGTTACTTTGCCAAACCTAATATAAGGCTAAAATATTGTCAATTCTCTTTATGGGTTATCATACCATGCCATTTCTAAAAGGAAATTTTACCTCTTATAGCAAAGGTACACCGTATTTATTATATCAAAATTATTTTAAAATATTATTTTCTATATCTACCTTTTATATTTTGTAGCAAAATAAATATTTATGGTATATACTACTATTGAGGCATGAAATACACTATTTATATTTTTTCTCTCTCTTAAACAGCTGAACATACCTATTTTTAAGGTGATTGTCATTACTGTATTCATGAATACATGGCGTGAATACACGTGAATACATGTGCATACAGCTGGACTGTCCTGATTTTAGCCATTATTTACTGTTGTATTTAGAGTTGTCAAAACGTGCCAGCCCAGCCCAAGCCTCGTGGGTTTTTTAATTTGGTGGGCTAGGTCGGGCCGACCCTCCATATGAACGGGCCTTAAAATGGTCAGCCCAACCCATCTCTAAGAAGGTCGCAGGTTAGAGCGGGCCGGCCCTTCAATTTTTTTTAGAAAAAATAATTTCTTTAAATCCTTAAATTTTTTCATGATATAGTCGATTAATCATGTAAACAACTTTTATTTGCATAGAGCGTACAAAAATCTTGATATTTGACGAGGAATCTTGTAATTGAAATGCAAATGATCTATATCTCTAGCTCTTCTTTTTTAAAGTTACATTAATATTTTCTTAATATTATTCTTTTATTTTTTTCCTCAAATTCAGGGGTTGCTTCAATAAGTTTATATGCAGAGGTTTTTAAATTTAGGATTAACATCATGTGTTGATTTCATCATTATAATCCATAAAAAATTTAAAATTCCTAAATTTGCTAGTGGACAATTTTCTTTTTAAAATTGATCTTTTTCTATACTGAAAAGCAGTATAAATATTAATAATATGTTAAAGTAATCCAAACTGATCATTGGCTAATTAAAGTAATATTTTCTTTTGAAAAAAAAATTATTATTGGTCACCTAAAATTTTTCGACTTCGTTATTATTAAGCAAAAGAAAAAAATTAATTTTGTCATATTTATGCATGTCAAAAATCTAAATTCTAGTTGATATGGAAGGGTAAATGAGCAATCTAGGGTTGGGGGATTATCCTTAATAGTTTTTTTAGTTTATACTTTTTTAAATATTAAATATTTAATGTAAAAATAGCATGGGTTAGCCAATTTTCAGACTGGTCATTCAAAAATAGCCAGGCGTTTGCCAAGTCATTGAAAAATAGCCACTATTTTGCTGCAATAGAGACCGGTCCAGCATAATATACTAGAGTTCGGTGCACCTGTGTATGAACTTCCAGCATATTATGTTGAAACTCCAACACACGAAAAGTTCCAGCATAATATACTGGAGATTCGAGCACCTGTGTATGGACTTCTAGCATATTATGGTGGACTAGCATACTTTGCTGGAATATACTGGAGTTTCAGTATACTTTGCTGGAACTCTAGTATATTATACTGCAGTATTTTCCGGATTTTGAACAGTATTTTCGTTCAGATTTATCTTTACATGAAAAACGACTAAATTTCGATTACTTTTGAAACTGTGACTATTTTTGAATGACCACTTGTAAATCTGGCTATTTTTGAATTTCTCCCATATTTAATAGTTAATTAATTTTTGGCCCACGGGTCAAGCCTCAAGGGCTAGCGAGCTGACTTGGTCGGGCTTATAAGCCTCAGTATTAAATGGGCTCAAAAAATCCTAGCCCAACCCTATCTTAGTAGCGGGCTGGGTTGGACTGGCCTCACAGGTCGAGCCCATTTTGACGGCTCTAGTTGTATTCATGAATACAACAAGCGAATATATGTGAAACATGCGCGTACAGCTGGACTGCCTTGATTTTAGGTGCTTTTTGCTGTTGTATTCATGAATACATGGCGTGAATATATGTGAATACATGCGCGTACAACTGGACTACCCTGATTTTAGGCGTTTTGTGCTGCTATATTCATGAATACATCAGAGCGAATACATGTGAATACATGCGCGTACAGTTGGACTGCCCTGATTTTAGGCGCTTTTTGCTACTGTATTCATGAATACATGGCGCGAATACATGTGAATACATGTGCGTACCGCTGAACTATCCTGATTTTTAGGTGTTTTTACTGCTGTATTCATGAATACAACAATGCGAATACATCAAATACACTACCGTAATAACTGAATAGTAACTGTAAAAAGTAATTGTGTATATAATAATTATAGGAAGTTAATAACCACTAAATAATAGTAGTTTCTGAAAATTCCTCTTTCTAAAACCAACAAAGTTAAGAGATGGACTCTGATGAAGGAAATTGGGCCTCCAAAAGTTAATTCTAGCTGCTTAATTATTTGAATTTTGTACAATGATCCAAATTACCACTATCAAAGATCGTCCAAATATTCCAAGTTCATTATCCATCATCAATTAAGTATAAAAATCCATATAGAAAAAGAGTTACTATTTTTTACCTTGTCAAGAAAGATTTTACCACTTGGATTCCCCAGTCGGTCTGTACTCAGTTGACATGGCTAGAATAATAAAATATAAGTTTTAATTTGTATTTCTTGTTGTTTCTTCTTAATATATACAAAGTAAATTTTACTCCAATTTTGTATTTTTAATTTTTTTTCTAAATGCAATGACTATTTATTCCAATTGTGTATTTTTTTTGTTAAGAAATATATTTTTAATCAAATAATAGAGTACCAATTGTATATTTCTTTTTATTACTTCTTTGGATGCAATTACTATTTATTGTAAATGTGTATGTCATTTTTCCGGGCCAAATCAGTTTTAAAAAAAAATTGGATGGAGTTCCATTACTTTTAGCCAAATTAAAAAGTTTAGCCAAAATAAAAGGATGCAGGTACTTCTTTTTTTTTAAGATACGATGCTTATTTATTTTGACGGTGCATTTTTTTTTTTGGGACCAAATTTGTATATAAATACTTCGTTAGAGCTCCATTATTATTACTCACGTAAGAGTTGTCAATATAATGAAGTTTCAACCATGTATTTTTGCCAAAATAATGAAGTTTCAACCATGTATTTCTTTTTATATCTTCGTTAGAAGTAATGATTATATATTTTAACTGTGTATCTCTTCTTTTTCCAGCAAATATTCAAAAACAAATATTAAGAAAAGTATAATATTTTAAACCAAATAAAAAAACAGCTTGAGTAATGGAGTTTCAGATAAGTTTTTACTAATATGTTTCTAAAAAGATAATCTAAAAACTAATGAGTTTAAATAGGTAAAAATTGTATTGCATTTTTAAAAAATATCATGTGGACAAGTGAATATATGTCACTTTCTGTATACAGCTAAAATCAGAGGAGTCCGATTTTGAAGTCCTTATTGTGTTCCGAGCCCGAGCTCGGAAGACTCAAAGTAAGGTTCGAGACCGATCCCAAAATGCATACCTCAAGAGAACACATCGAAGGCCCGACATGGCCTACTTCGAGACAGTGCAAAATCGATGACAGTCAAGAAAAAACGGGAATTTCTCAAGGGCATATAGGTCAAGGCGTAAATATCAGGATTGGTTCGTACAAATCCGTACTAAGCGGTTATACAGCTGTACAAATAGTTTTTTTTTACTGTAAATAGAAATGTATTTCCCCCTCCTATATAAAGGGGACTCCAATTATTTGTAAAGATCATCATTCACTGCTATAGAACATTCTACTCTGCTTTTCTCGCTTACTGTGCTCAAGATTATTCTTCAACTTTATTGTTCTTCATTTATTGTTCATACTTTATTGCTGCTAACTGACCTCGAGACCCCAAGGCTATCGAGCTCGAGGCCCCCGTTCCGTTGACAACACTGGTTTGGTTACCATATTCTTCTTATTCACATCTAGTATTTCTTGCTTATTTACTAGTATTGAAATAAATCATATATTTTTAGAACCACAAATCAAATATAATTGCTAACACCAATTTTCGAGGTGAACAGTTTGGCGCTCATCGTGGGGCTAAAGATAATAGTGATTATTTTGGTGTTAGCTTTCTGATAACACATGTTATTCTTCACACTTTTTCTTGTCCAAAGATTCTTTGATTTCAAGTTAAAATATGTCTAACTCAGCAAACACACATGGAAACGACGGTCTCGGGTTCCATGGAGAAACAAGTGCAATAGCTTCAGGGGCCGGTGTGCCACCGCTAAACCCTGGAGTAGCACCAGCACCAAACCCTGTCGACGTAGGTTCACATATTGCTTTGCATGTCGATTTGGGTACTGATATTGAAGGAATTGTACGCGGAGGGGACCAACCAAACGCACAAAGGACACAAGCTCGAGAAGAAGAGAAGTCAGTCTAAGGGCCGATGTGTAAGAGCCTAAGTGCCGCTATTTAAGAGCCTAAGGTCCAATCTAAAGAGCCTAAGGGACAATTTAAAAGAGCCTAAGGGCCGATACTTAAAAAGAACTTAAAGGTCGAAGAACACCATGCTCGAGACCTTACCCAGTTCGGACTCGAAAGTCTCGAGCTAAAGCTTAGCTCGAAGATCAGACCTTAAGTGGTCATCTACTATCGATCATCGATCAAAACACAAAAACCTTAGTGCTTTATATTCTAAGTCCAATACATCGGACTGATCGTCAACAACAAATCTCAAAGGCAAAGACAAGTCGGAAATTAACACAACACAAAGATGAAACAAAATATTTCTTTATATTCGAATGATGGTACAAAAGTACATTTACAATACTCCCACGGGGATCCCTTACACAAAATTAAAAAAGGCATAGTCTATCGTCGGGATCGCCTACTCGGAGGCAGCACCAAACGGGACTACATCTTCGGCAGGCTGATTTTTGGGAATCTTTTCCCCCTCGGGGACTTTGTCTCTGTCAAACCCCTCGGGACCAGCCTCTTCCCCAGAAGCCTCCTTGTCAGCCTCCTCTTCATCATCTTCAACATCAACTTCATCATCGGAGGAAAGAACGAATTTGGCATCAGCTTCATCTGCCCTGGCTTGCTCTATCTCCACGGAGAGAGATCGAAGCCCTTAGCATGGATCTCTTCAAGGGTTTCCCTCTGAGATCGGCAACAGACATAATCATTTTTTATTTTCTCTCGATCTGAGGCCCCTCTCAATTCCATCTAAGCATCAGCATCATCCTTCAAATAGATGGCCGTCTTGTCGGCCTTGATTTGTATTTCTTTGCCTTCAGTCCGGGCTTTCACAACTTCGGCCTTGGCATTCGTGATACCAACCTCGAGCTCGACTATCCTTCCCCCTGAACCGAATTGCTCTCTTGAGCATTACGAAGTTGAATTTCAAGGGCAGATACCTTTGCCAATTCATCTTTTTTGGCCGCAGCAAGGATGTCCATTTGTGCCTTATATTCATTGCACTCAGAGTTGACGTGGTCGACCTCACCCCGAAGGCGTTCTAGCATCTCCACCTTTTGCTGCAACTGAGATATCAAAGTGTTAGCCTCCAAAGACGAGAGAGGGAGTCCATATTTTTTCAGAACTAAGGTTACCTGCTTCTCTAGCTCGTCCTCGTATTCCCGAGCTCTGGTTAACTCTGATCGAAGATGCCTCAATTCCTTTTCCTTCTTGTCAAAAAGAAGCCTGAGGGATTTCTCCTCGTTCGAGAATCTATGCAATTCGGCCTTACAGTGACACAGCCCAGTCTTAAATTTGTCGAAGGCCTGCAAAAAGGAAAGATCGATCAGACAAAAGAAGAAAGAATGAAGTTGGAAAAATTATAGTGTTGTTAAAAACTTACAATTGAGCAAAGACGCTAAGCCTCCTCAAATATTGAGCTTGCATCCGCTGGTTCGGCCTCATCGACCCCAGTAAAGCAACCCTGGAAGGGGTCATTTTCATTCGGGACTCCGCCTAACTGGGGAGTCTTCATGTTCTGAGCGTCCCTTATGGCATCTTCGGAAAAAACTGGAAATGACGGTGAATGACCTGTTGTCACAGTTGTTGCGCCCCCTCTTTCCTCGCGGAGATCGGGTTTATGACATTCGGTTGGGACAACTCTTTCCTTTTGGAAAAAGGATTTGTGTTTTTGAGAGTCGCCACCTAACGATTTTTAAAGGTGCGTTAGGACACCAAAGGGGTTCATTTACAACTACATTGTTAACCAGAGATAGGGTAAGGGCTTGAAATTATCCTAAGGGGAAGGTGTTAGGCACCCCTCAGGATCCACAAGTGTGGTTCCTGACCAAACAGCTTTTGTGAATTTGTATAGCTTAGCAAACAAACAAATAAAAGCTCAAATAAGAGGGGATTTAAGTCTTTAGCATGCCGATGTTTGAAAAAAAATAGTAAAGAAGGTTAGATTTTGAAAAGGATTACGATCTAAGCATAGAAAGGGTATCCCAGGTTTATATGGATCACATCAGTACAATACCCGGTAATCACTCCTCAAAGAGGGGCTACACGTGGTATTAGCGCACCGGTCATCATATCCATATTCTACCCTTTTCCCACCCCGTGAAAGTAACTAAATTGAGTGTTGGTCTCGACCTCTATTGTATGTTGTTACCCGTCCCTTCCTATTAGTCCCGGAGGAATTTAGGACTTCTATTCTATAAAGGATGTTCTAGGCAGACCCTCAGGTTTGAAGGAAAAAGACTAAGGTGACAAATAAGAACATGTAGGACTGCAATTGAGGGGAAACACAGAAAAGCAGAGAAAAGGCACAAGTATACCTCCACAAGTAATGCAAATAGGCAGCACGACTCATACATAGTTAAGGTCTTTTAATTCACATCCTAAAACATGGTATCTAAATGATAATAACAAAGACATATTTATTGTATAACTCAGAGAGGAAGTCTTAATCAGTTTTACTTACTGATTTTATCCTGTTGATAATTAAGCAGCCTACATAAATAGACATATTTACAATTTTAACAACTTTAATTACCTAAGGCTTGCCTAGGCGTAGGACGATGCTCAATAATTACCAAGATTATTAAAGAAACTGTTTGAGTTGTTTTGCCTAAATATTTTGTACTTAGGTGTTGCATCAAATGCAGAATTATCACTAATTGTTTAGAGACATGGTAAAACAGTTTTAGGTCTTTTTTCATGCATTGGTAATTAGGCGGGGAAAGAGTCCTAAAACATGATATCTAGTGCACAGATAGGGATGCAGAATGATGCATATACAGAATCTTAAGCAGGATTTCTAAATGCACAATAATTACAACATTAAGCATGATTTCAGAAGAGGCAAGAGTGGCAGTTTATTTTAGTGTTGTTTACTCTAAACAGGATCTCTAAGTGTTCATGACAGCATAGAGCATGATTGCAAAGTACTGGTTATTAACACATTTTAACGCAGGATTCTCTAAGTGATATGATAGTGAGATGGACATGCTGAAAACAGTATGTATAAGTCCTAGGGACCATGATCTCTAATGCATGAAATGAGTCCTAAGCATGGTCTCTATTGCGCAAGTAGTAATATAAACCTGATAACATGTTTTCTACCCTTTTAATAGCTAAAGCATACATAATCACCCCTTCCCTTTCCATTATCCATCCCTAGAGTAGTTTACAAGTAGTTATTACAGGCCATTCCCATAAATTACATAATTGAAATAAGAAAAAGGAGTTATGCTATAGGGAGCCTACTGATAGGCCCAAAATCCCCATAATGCCTCAAATGCCATTAGTTCACAGTCTTTGATATAATCCAGGTATGTCAGAGTTCCCAAAGGATCTCAAAGGATCTCGGGCAATGCTCACACCCAGATTTCATAGTCAAGATAGAGTAAGTGCAGTATGGAAAGACCAACTCTTGTGTGTCAAAGTTCAGAGGGAGCTCAAGGGTCCCAAGGCAATGCTCACACAAGAGGGGCAAAACCTAATGTCTAAGAGTATAGTGGAATTGCTTGAGATAGTTTTGAAAGAGTTGAGTTGGAAAACAGTTTGAAAATGAGTAGTTTGAAATAAGTTTTGGAGAACAGAAGATTTTGCTTTTAGTGAAAAACAGTTTGAAAGGGAAGAGGGTAAGGAAATCAACAACTCAGAAACACATCAGCATGCATAGTGCAAGGAAGCAGTCACAAACAGGGAAAGGGGGAATTAGGGACAAGTAGTTCATATGTGAAAGCATATCGGCACACAGGTTAACACCAGAGAAGTACTACAGAACTTAAATAGTCATAGCAATAGTCTATCACAAAGTGTTCATGCCAGGAGCTTAACAACATTAGGTTAAGGGGTGCTAAACAGAGTTACACATTAGGCCCAGGGGAAGGGTTCAGGATTACATAGTAACTAGGGGTCATGAGTACATGCTTATAGTGTTACGAATCAGGGGTAAGGCAGAATTGTAGTGGAAACATGTAAAAGAGAGATCAATAGACATGCTGAACTAGGGGGAAATAGGAGATCACATAGACAGAACATGCATACTAATTGCAAAGTAAACAGCAGAACCACAAGTAGAAACACAAGAGAAACAAAAGGAATAGTAATACAAACAGAAACATATTGTTTTGGATGGTGTAAACTTAAACTGAAAACATACCAGTTGAATGAAAGAATAAGTGCAAAGTGGAGAGCAATAAAGTGAAGAGAAGTAGAGCAGTAGTGTGTAGAGCAATAGAACAGTATAATCACTCAGTCTTGGCTTTCAGCCGACTGAGTATCAAGTAAACAACAAGAGAAACAAGAGAGTATGTGTGTGTAAAAGGGTTCAGAACAGTGTATTGTTCGTGTCTTTGTTAATGAGAGAGTAAAGTATATATAGTTTTGGAGAATAGGCAGAAATAAGGTAAAATAATACTTTCAGCAGTAATTATGGGAGTAAACAATCAATTAGAATTAGATTGGTAAAAGGACTTCCTTTAATTAAGGAGTCATACTCAAACGGTAATAAGCAGTGACAAAATAAGGAAAGGAATCATGTAAAGCTGATTTTAACACAATGAGGAAGTAATATAAGTATGGTATAGGTATATCACATGTAAGTAAAGCCATGTTCAGAATTCTATTTAAGGAAAATTAATTTGACAGCAAAACCATTTATGGAAATAAGGTAAGAAATAATTTATATTCTGGAAATCAGTAAGGAAACCCTCGAGTGAAGTTCTAATTACAGGAACTCAATATCAATCAAGGAAAATATCACACATTAGCGGGATAGGCATGATACAAACAAAGAGAAACAGGAAATTAGCACGTCTTAATTAAGGAAATACTCAAAAATCAGTAGAGAATATTATGCAAAATCAGTGAAGTATCAATCGTAGAGATTCAAGGATTCACAAATAGAAAAGAAATCATTGATTTGTCACAACATTATGAGAATGAGTGCAATAAACATATAATAGACAAAAATCAGAACCATAGGAAGACTAGTAAAGTAAAATCATATAGAAGTTAGGGATTCATATAGAACACAGTACGAATCACAGCACAGACATGATATAGGCAGAAGTAATCGAATCTAGAAACCCTAATGGGCAAACATGGGTAAACACGAAGTATTCATGAGAACACGGTAAACATTATGAGAATGAGTGCAATAAACATATAATAGACAAAAATCAGAACCATAGGAAGACTAGTAAAGTAAAATCATATAGAAGTTAGGGATTCGTATAGAACACAGTACGAATCACAACATAGACATGATATAGGAAGAAGTAATCAAATCTAGAAACCCTAATGGGCAAACATGGGGTAAACACGAAGTATTCATGAGAACACGGTAAACATAATAGAACAGGTAAACATATTATCGCAAACACTCAGAACCACAGATTGAAATCGAGAACTTTTGGGTTTTTAACAAAATGAATCAGACAAAATGGGGGAAAAACTCACATAATGTTTAGACACGACAAAAATCATAAAATACTGCTAGGAAACCAGAAAGAGAATTGTTTTGAAAAAGGATTTAGAAACCTTAGTTTGAAAAATGAAGAATCGTTTAGGAAACAGTAAAGTCTTTAGGGGAAACATGAAAATAACTCATAATATGTATAGGTCTGTTGCAAATCTAGAAGAATCGAGAGGTTTAAAGAACTAGGGTTTCGAAGAGAACCCATAAAAGATAAGAAAGCCTTAAAAAGTTACTGGTTTTAACCCAAAGGTCATAGATCCTACTCGAACGGTCGGAGGTGGCCGGAAAATGGCATGAAGGACCATGGGTAGGAGTTGAACCGCTCCAGGTTCTTCTGACGACCTCAGGGTAGTGTCAAACCAGCGTGGGGTGAAGCAGAGGCTAGAAAATGATGAGAGGCCATGACTTCCGGCGGAAGGTGGTGGTTGAAGGAGAGACAGAGCTCAAAGAAGGGGGGAAGGTTCTAGAGGGGGTCTCAGAGAGAGAGAAAGACGGTTCAGTGAGAAAAAATGAGAGGGGGAAATTAAAAGGAGGGGGGGTAGTCTTTAGGAATTAATATGGAAAGGATCGATCTGGGTCGTTGATTTGAAATAATTAACGGCTCAATTTAAATGGGGGAATGGGTCAGGTAGGATAAGATTTTGGGCCTGGGTTATTTGGGACAATTAATTGGGTTGGGGCTCCGGGTAAGATTGAATAGAATTGAATTAAAAGTGGCTATTTGTTAAATTACCTGTTTTAAATAGATAAATAATTAGTAAAAATAGCTAATAATTACATAAAAATAAAATTAATGCTAAATTAAAGTAATTAAATAATATTAAAAATAAAAAATGACTAATTATTGAATTAAATGGTATAAAATGTACATTTAGGCTATAACTGCAAAATTGTTATAGTTATAGCCAAATAATGCCAGATTGGCTAATTTGTGAAATAATTAACTCCTAATAGGATTAAAATGATATATTGAGCTAGAAAATATTTTGAAATTATTTATAATATAATTTATGAATAATTTTTGAATTTAAAATACTGAATAAATTGGAAAAGAAATTAATAAAAAATAGAAAATTATGGAAAACTACCAGTTATTATAAAAAGTGATTTTGAAGGCACATATACAAAATTTTAAAATAGTTTGAGGAAAAATTGGGTATCAACAACAGCCTCAAGGAGATCACCCGAGGCGCTCCGATCGAGAAGAGGAGCTTCGAAGCTCGCTCCCTTCGGAGTATCTCCCAAAGTCTGAGAAGCAGTCACCAAGTCAGGTGATGAAGGTCCTTCATCCATTTTTCTCTTTTGAAACTCCTCCTTCGAGGCTAGGAGCCTCGGATTCAGCAGGCTTAATTTCCTCGGAAGACTTTCTGGTTCGAGTCACCAACGTCGAACCCTCCCACTTCGTTGTTACTGGTGAAGAAGGACTTGGTAGACCGGTGTTGGAGTTTGATTAAACCTCGAAAATGTTGAGGTCGATATAATCGGATGAGGTGGCTGGGGGAGAACTCGATCCCGGCCTTTTCGGCGAAGAACTTTATCATTAATATGATCCGCCAGAAGGATGAATGAATCTGGCCTAGGGTAACTTGATATTTTTGGCAGAATTTGAGCACGAGCAGGTCGAGGGGACCCAGTGTAAAGGGGTATGCGTACACGCTCAGGAACCCCTCTACATAGGTCGTGATATCCTCTTCGCGAGAGGGTATTTACAAAACGACCTCCTTCCCTCATTTACACTCTCTCCTCACAGCTTCGAGGTGTCTTTCCTCAATGGATCTTGTGTATCTCGATGTGTGTTCCCGACGGCCGGGGACATCGGGAGGGTTCTCTATTATAAAGTCTTTTTCAAAGAAAAATTGCTCGGCACGATCTCATTAAGTGCCAGCGGTTTACCATCGGCCAGACGGGAAGTAGAAGTGAAGGTTCCTTCTTTTTGAGGAACGGATTTAGAAGTTTTGTCCATAGTTTCTTTAGAAAAAGAAGGAGGAAATGAATAAATCGGCGAGGTTTTTGGCTAATACGGTGGAATAACTGGTGGAGAAAGGGAAGCTTATAGAGGAGAGT
Organism: Nicotiana knightiana; assembly: GCA_005239525.1. Taxonomy (NCBI): domain Eukaryota; kingdom Viridiplantae; phylum Streptophyta; class Magnoliopsida; order Solanales; family Solanaceae; genus Nicotiana; species Nicotiana knightiana. The sequence goes on along the minus strand of ML428469.1, from coordinate 72,898 downwards.
AAGTATTGCAAAGTGAAAAAGTTCTTAATGAGAAACGAAAGTGGGTATATATAGAGAAATGTGGCGACTGTTCAATGATACTTGTGGTCGACCGGCTCTGACGTGAACTCAATGCTTTTGGGAAAGAGAATCGATGTGACTCTTCGGTCATTTCAACGCCTACTTCATAGGACTGATATCATCATCAAGGACCTCAGGAATTCAAATCGTTTCTAATCATTTCATTCTAAGAAACGCGGGGACTATCTGTATACGACTAAAATCGGAGGAGTCCAATTTTGAAGTCCCTATTGTGTTCCGAGCCCGAGCTCTGAAGACTCGAAGTAAGGTTCGAGACCGATATCAGAATGCATACCTCGAGAGAACACATCGAAGGCCCGAAACGACCTACCTCGAGGCAGTGCAAAATCGATGACAGTCAGGAAAAAGCGGGAATTTCTCAAGGGCATATAGGTCAAGGCATAAATCTCAGGATTGGTTCGTACAAATCCGTACTAGGTGGTTATACATCTATACCAATAGTATTTTTTATTGTAAATAAACATGTATTTTCCCCTCCTATATAAAGGGGACTCCAATCATTTGTAAAGATCCTCATTCACTGCTATAGAACATTCTACTCTGCTTTTCTCGTTTACTGTGCTCAAGATTATTCTTCAACTTTATTGTTCTTCATTTATTGTTCATACTTTATTGCTACTAACTGACCTCGAGACCCCGAGGCTATCGAGCTCGAGGCCCCCGTTCCTTTGACAACACTTGTTTGGTTATCATATTCTTCTTATTTACACCTGACATTTCTTACTTATTTACTAGCATTGAAATAAATCACATATTTTTAGAATCACAAATCAAATATAATTAATAACATCAATTTTCGAGGTGAACACTTCCTTGAGATGAGATCGTGTAGAACAGTAGAAGTTATAAAACTTCAAGTGCATGATAGTAATTAGGCGAATTTTTTTCGGTATTTTGTCGGAATTTTATCATTGAAATCAAGTAATGACATGTGATAATTGGAAGAATATCTTCTTGTGATTCACACTAGTACCTTTTTGTTATACAACACTTCCACAGTGACCGCAAAAGATAGAAAAATACATATTAGGTTAACTCTATCTGTATCAACAGGCAACGACGAACAATTTATAGAGTACAAAATCCAATATAACACTCTAACTTACCTCTAATTTATCCAAAAAAGGAACATCTCTTAAGTTCACTCCAAAAACAATTTGACACAATGTTTTCCAAAACTCTTTCTTCATTTCCTAGCAAATGTCGCTATCTCGATATTTTTTAATACATAATTCAAGAAGAACTTGATACAAGTTTGATGAAAAATGAGAAGAAGTGACCTCTATTTAGTCGAACATATGCTAACATGGTCAAGTTGGTGTAGTAAAATATTGCACAAATTTTCCTAGTTTCAGTTGCGAACTTTCAATCTATCCTCCTTTTAATCTTGCAAACAAGTTTCCAACTTGCTCCATTTCTATTTGATGAAAGACCCAATCAAAACTACTTCTACCTTACAAATGAGTTGCCACTAAATTAAGTTGCACAAATTAATAAATATTCATCTTTGCAGTTTGGCTTTAGTAAACGGTCAGATAATTTTATATTTAAGAAATTCTTAGGCACTTAAACTAATCTTATAGGGAAAAACAAACTCTCTAAGTAAAAGAAAAGAAATACTATATAACAAGGACTATGAGTAGGTGTCTCAAGCTGGTATCCATCAAGAGACCCTTGAAAAAGCAAGAAGACATAAAAAACAATTTTATCTTTGAGTAGAATTAAAAACAGAGAATTAGGGAAGACAGCAATATCAACAACCCACTCAGGGATATAAAACAGTTTTTATCTTTGAACTCCTCGAGCCATCTTTTGAGATTCCACCAACTCTAAGCATGTAGACATCCAAACAGAGAAATAAAATAATAGTAGTAGTACATTATCAACAACCATCTCTAGGAAACACGTGAATCAAATATAAGTTAATTATTGTTCTTTTGTCTTTTCTATTCAGGTAAATGGGTAGGTATTTTAATTGATAAGGATATCAATAAGCTAGTGATAGATGGTAGGAGGGTGAACGACAGGGGCTAATGAGTATTAAGCTAGTGATTGGTGGGTTCACTTTAAATGTGATTTGTGCTTACGCGCCACAAGTGGACCTGGGTGAGAGGTCAAACGGCATTTCTGGGAAGATTTAGATGAGGTTGTGTGTGGTATTCCGCACATCAAAAAGCTCTTTATAGGAGGTGATTTTAATGGTCATGTTGGCAAGACTGCTAGGGATTATGACGAGGTGCATGACGGGTTTGGTTTCGGAGATAGGAACGAGGGAGGAACCTCGTTCTTGGTTTTTGCTAGAGGTTTTGACTTGGGGTAGCTAACACGTGTTTTCAGAAGAGGGAGGACCAGTTGATTACTTTTCGAAATAAGGTAGCCAAGATTCAGATTTATTATCTTCTCTTGAGGAGGTGTGATAAGGGTCTTTGCATTGGTTACAAGGTTATCTCGAATGAGTGTCTATCAACGCAGTATAGGCTCTTAGTAATGGACTTGGAGATCAAGAGAGCAAGGAAGAAGAAAGCGATGTACGGTCAATCTAAGATCAAGTAGGGAGCCTCGACTAAGGACAAAGCTCAAGAGTTGGGGGAGAAGTTGTTGGTCATGGGGTCCTGGAGGAGTAAGAGGACACGAGTAGTATGTGGACCACGACTGCAAACTGCATTAGAGAAGCTGCTAGAGTGGTGTTAGGAGTCACGAAGGGATACTCGAGAAGCCACAAAGGGGACTGGTGGTGGAACGAAAAAATTCAAGAAAAAGTGGAAGTCAAGAAAACGACATATGTGAAGCTAGTGCAAAGCACCGACGAGGAAGGGAAGAGAACTTATAAGGAGTGTTATAAGAAGGCTATGAGAGAGGTAAAATTAGCGGTCACGACAGCTAAGATTGCAGGATTTGAATGATTGTATGAGGATATTGGGGGCAAAGTTGAGGACAGGAAGCTTTACAAGTTAGCCAAGATTAGAGAGAGGAAGGCTCAGGATTTGGACCAAGTGAGGTGCATCAAAGATGAGGATGACAAGGTGTTGGTAGAAAAGGCGTGTATTAGGCGTAGGTGGCAGACATACTTCCATAAAATCTTGAACGAGGAAGGGGACATGAACATCGTACTCGGTGAGTCAGAGAACTCATGGAGTCAGTGTGATTTTGGATTTTGTAGGCGTATTAAGGTTATGAAGGTTGAGGAGGCAATACGGAAGATGAACAGGGGTAAGGCGACTGGTCCTGACAAGATACCAGTGAAATTTTAGAAGAGCACGGGCCGGTGATGTGTGGCTAGAATTCATGGTTTAACACGTTATATGCCTTACATTTTATGAGCGTTAATGATAAAAATACACTTTGTATGTGCATACTGGAGTCTATTTCATGTGTAGGTGAATTGGAGATGGAAGCCGAGCTAAATGGATGCATAAACGTCGAAAATACGCTCAAGAGGCGAAGAGTAGTACACCGGGCTATAGCCGGGCATTTGAGCCTTAAGACCAGGCCTGGCATGGCGTTATCCAGGCGTTTGAGCCTTAAGGCCTGGCCTGGCCTGGCTTTATCCAGGCGTTTGGGCCATAAAGCCAGGTCCCTGGTCTGTCCAATCCGAGTTTTGAAGATTTTAAGTGTTTCCTGGTTTGAATGGAAGTCTTCTACACGTTTAGGGTTTGTCCCAAACATAAAAATAGACCAAAAAACACAACTTGGAGGAGGGGATGCCATTAGAGATAAGAGACGCCTGTGGAATACTACTCAGAGAAGCAAAACATTGATTTTTACATCTTTCATTCATTACTTTGTAGTTTAATTATGCAAGTTATTTTGGAGTTGATTATTATGAGCATGATTAGCTAATTTCTTAATCTAGGGTTTTGGTGGAACCCGTTGGGGATAAACTTATTGTGATATTAATATAGTTTTGATTGGTTGATTAATCTCTATTTGTTCAACTACGTTCTTGTTGTAGTTGATTGAAGGGCCCTCAATTAGCTGTTCCTATTTATTATGTATCTACTTGAGAGAGAGTGCATATTTAGGTAGTTGTTTGAACAACATCACTCCCGGAGTATAGACGAAAGTCATAACCGAGGGTTTAGAGGTTGGATTAGAGATAACGATACCTCGGGTGCAATCTAAAGTGAACTGTAATGCAATCTAGCTAGCGTAACTTGAGAGAGTGCGTCTAGTAAATTATCATAATTACCTGAGAGAGATTTATGGTAGATAGAGTGTTCATGATTGATAGAGGCAACTAATAAAACTATAAGAAGTATCCAAGAAGGAAGTTCACCAACGGGGAAAACCATGACCTTAGACCTTTATTATAATTGTTTACACCACATTGTTAGTTAATTGTTAGTTTATTGATTTTGTTAGTAGAAATATTAAAACATCACCAATTTATATTCAAAAGTCTTGAGATAATTGATTAAGTAAAAGTTGAGTATTCTAACGACTTGATTGATACGTAAATTCCCTGTGGGATCGACTCTGGGCGTAATACCCCAGATTATATTTGCAGCGCCCGTTTAGTCTTCCTATAATACATAGTTGAGTGTGATCAGTCGGGAAGGCTTGGAGTGATTTGCTGATTTATTTAATTTTATTTTCACGACGAAGAATATGCCCGAAGATTGCCGGTGAATTTTGATGATTCCATTTTACAAAAATAAAGGTGATATTCTCAAGTTGCTGAGTCACAGTATGAATGTTTGGGAGAGAGTGATGGAGAGGAGGGTGAAGAGAAGTGTAACTATTTCTATGAATCTATCGGGTTTATGCCGGGGCGGTCAACTACCGAAGCCATACATATTGTGCGAAGATTGGCAGAGCAATAGCGGGAGAGGAAAATGGACTTTCATATGATGTTCATTGACCTAGAGAAGCCTACGATAAAGTCCTGGAGGTCCTATGGAGATGTTTAGAGGTTAAAGGTATTTTTAGATATGTACGAGGGAGCTAAGACTCAGATAAGGACTGCGGGTGGTGACTCAGAACATTTCCCAGTAGTGATGGGGTTACATCAAGTATCATCTCTTTGCCTATATTTGCTTGCCTTGGCATTGGATGTGCTGACGTGGCATATACAAGGGAAGGTACCATGGTATATGCTATTTGTTGATGGCATAATACTGATTGGCGAGACGTGAGGGGGACGTTTAATGCTAGGTCAAAGGTTTGGAGACAGATGCTGGAGTCTAAAGGTTTCAAGTTAAGAGGGTCGAAAATAGAATATTTGGAGTGCAAGTTCAGTGATGGGATGCCTGAAGCAAAAGTGGAAGTGAAGATTGATACACGAGTCATCCCTAAAAGGGATAATTTCAAATATCTTGGGTCTGTAATTCAAGGCAATATGGAGATTGAAGAGGATGTTACTCATCAAATTAGAGCTGAGTGGATGAAATAGATGCTCGCTTCTGGGGTTTTGTGTGATAAAACTGTCACCAAGACTCAAGGACAAGTTCTACAGAGTGGTTGTTAGACCAACTATGATGTATGGAGCGGAGTGTTAGCCCATCAAGAAGTCATGTCCAGAAGATAAAGGTAACTTAAATGAGGATGTTGAGATAAATGTGTGGGCATACCAGAAAAGACAAGATTAGTAACGAAGTTAGTAGGGACAAGGTGGGTGTGGCCTCGGTGGAGGACAAACTATGGGAATCGAGGCTGATATGGTTCGGGCACATGTAGATGAGAGACATAGATGCCCTAGTCAAGAGGTACGAGAGGTTGACCGTGACGGTTCTAAGGAAGGGTAGGGGCAGGCCAAAGAAGTATTGGGGTGAGGTAATTTGGTAACATATGTCATTGCTCCATCTTACCGATGACATGATCCTCGATTAAAAAGGGTGGAGGTCGAGAATTAGGATGGTAGGTTGACATGTCGTTGTTAATCTCTTAGTCTTATCAGTAGTACTAGTAAATTTTTTGTATTTTTCTTATTCCTGGTTCCTTATTATTACATGTTGTGCCATTTGCTCCTATTATATTATTGTTGATACTGTTTGTTACATTATTTTCTTTGTTTCTTGGGCTGGGAGTCTATTAGAAATAACTTCTCTACCTTTACGAGTTAAGGGTAAGGTCTGCATATACATTTCCCTCCCTATATCCCACATGTGGTATTACAATAAATTTATTGTTATAGTATTTTTCTTGTCTTTTCAATGACTAATGTAGTACATGAAAAGTAATAATAACTCATATATGATATTTCTTTGAGCATTATTTTAGCACGATTAAAATTAAAAGGAGATATAAATTAGGATATGGGGGTAGATTCATGAATAATACTAGTTATTATCACCAAAGGATATGACGAGATGAAAGATATTTTTTATTCTTAATTAAATATTTGGAACTATAACCCTAACAAGAGAAAATTACTAGTAGTAGGCATCACTTTCTTGCAAATCCAAATTTATCTGACAATGAAATACGCATACCAAATATAGAGAGAAAATTATCCTCTATAGCCCCTCAAAATTTTAATAGCCCATGTTTTTGCCTATTGACACAAAATGTCCCCCTGACCCAAACATATTACATCCAATAGCCCGAAATGTCTATCTTGTATATTGTTTGTATAGTGACAGCATATTTTGTATATTTGTTTTGTATAGTGACAGTCTATTTAGTATATATTTTATATAGTGACAATCTATTTAGTATATATTTGTATATTGATAGTATATTTTGTATAGTGACAGTCTATTTAGTATATTTTTTGAATAATAAGTCTATTTTTGTACTCCCTCCGTTCCAATTTATGTGAACCTATTTGACTGGGCACGAAGTTTAAGAAAAAAAAAAATACTTTTGGAATTTGTGGTCCTAAACAAGTCACAAAAGGGCCCAAAGTATTTGTGTGGTTATAAAAACTTCTCATTAAGGGTAGAATTGTAAGTTTAAGCTAAATTATTTCCTAATAGAAATGGGTCATTCTTTTTGGAACGGACCAAAAAGGAAATAAATTCACATAAACTGGAACAAAAGGAGTATATATTTTTTATAGTGACAGTCTATTGTATATAAATTGTATAGTGACATTCTATTTTTGTATAATGGCAGCCTATTGTATATAAATTGTATAGTGACATTCTATTTTTGTATAGTAACAATCTATTTTGTGTATATTTGTATAGTGACAGTCTATTTTTTGTGTGTGTATATATATATCAATATTCAAAAGAAATGCTCTCCAATCTAATACATAATCTAAAATGACTTTTAAATATTGGTGAAGACGTGCGCATTCTAGAGGAGGATTGGATGAAGATACTTGGAATGAATGAAGATATAGGGAGACAAAATCTAAGAATCTGGAGAAGCCAACCTCCGCTGCTAATTCCGGCCCAACTGGATGGAATAGCCAAATTTTGTCAAGAAAGGAACCATTTTCTGGTGCGTCATCGGTAGGTTCTCCGGCTATACTCCAAAGTAAGGTTGCAGAAACTTCCATCAAGATCAATGAAGCTGCAAAAATGTGGAATTACGAGGATCCTTCTTGTAAAATATAGGGACCATTTTTCTATGGTCCAATTGCGTAAATGGAATAATACAACGGTCGTCAGGTGAAGGCGGTCCCCTCGGAAGTGGATCACGACGGAGGGCGTTGATTGGTGGTTCAATACGGAGCGGCGCTTGCGACGGCGACGTTCGGCTGCGGCTTCTTCAGATGAGGAAAATGCATATGATCGCTGAGGGAGAAGGAAATTAGGGCTTTGAGTGGCAGTGGTTTTGGGCTAGCCTTTTAATTAATTTTGGTATGTCAATTATATGGTTTATATTGTGGCTAGCTATTGTCATTAGTTTTTCCCGGATGACTATAAATAAAGTTTGCTCAAATATAGATGTGTCATTTCAATATTTTAATAAGTGGCACCATTAGGCATTAGCCATTTAAATGAGGTGTTAGGCTGGCCCAATAGAAGCCACACTCTGAATTCACTATCCAAAACATAAGGAGACTCTCACCCAATGGCAACTAATACTCTAATTTCAGCATCCTCCCCTTCACCCACCATGGCTTCTTCTCTCACCGGCGCCGCCTCTCGTTTCCTCCCCTCCGCCACCATCGCCGCCACCTCCTCCTCCTCCGTCACCACCAGACTTTCCCTCTCTTCTTCTTCTCCTTCCCTCAAATGCCTCCAATCCTCCCCTCTCCTTTCTCAAATCTTCCGCTGCCAGGTTCGAAGTTCGACGCTCTTCTTTTTTCGTATTTTTTCTGGATTTTCGTTATAATGCTATTTTTCTTTATTTTAGAAGCGATCCTTGGTCGGAACATCATCTAGTGGAAGATTCAGCACGGTAGCCTCGCCGAAATGCGCCGCGTCTGATCCTGATCAGTTGAAAAGTGCGAGAGAGGACATCAAAGAGCTGTTGAAAAACACGTTTTGTCATCCTATTTTGGTAATTTTGCACTTACATGCTCACTATCACTTTCTTGCGTACTGGTGTTTGACTGGGTACAGACTTGTATCTAAATAAGCTGTAGATATTTGTGTGCTATAGATCATACTCCCTCTGTTTCACTTATGAAACTTGTGACCTTAAATATGTTATGACATTTGTGTAGCTATAAAACTTTTAGGATTAAAAATGTCAAAGCATATGCGAGGCTATAAAAACTCCTCATTGAAAAAATATAGAAAATGTGTCATTCTCTTTGCAATGGACAAATAAAGAAATAATTTCAAACAAAGTAGAACAGAGGAGGTATATAAAATGAGAAGTTATAAAAATGTGTCAATTCTTTTTCGACAGACTAAAAAGGAAATGAACTTTAGCTGAAATCTTGTTTAACGCTTAAAAATTGTTCCAGGTTCGATTGGGCTGGCATGATGCTGGAACTTATAACAAGAATATAGAGGAGTGGCCACAACGAGGTGGAGCTAATGGAAGCTTAAGATTTGAAGTTGAACTAAAACATGGAGCAAATGCTGGTAACATTCTTCATTTTGTTACCTTTTTCTTGCCCACTTTCTAATTTTTCGGCTGACAATTAAGCCTGCGAATTCAGGACTTGTAAATGCACTGAAACTTCTTCAGCCAATAAAAGACAAGTATGCTAATGTGACATATGCTGACTTATTTCAGTTGGCCAGTGCAACTGCTATTGAGGTCATTGATTACTTCTGTTTTTCTTTTTATGTTTGCTTGAAAGTTAAAATCCAATCATTTGATTTTTCTACTTTTCAAACTTATAGGAGGCTGGAGGACCAAAACTTCCCATGAAATATGGGAGAGTAGACGTTTCTGCACCTGAGGAATGCCCAGAAGAGGGAAGGCTTCCTGGTGAGAGATTCTTAGCTGTCATCTATTTTTCTTTTGTACATCATGATTTTCTGCAGCTTAGCTTATCATGCATGGAAACTACTGGTCAAGATATGTTTGAATGAACTTTATCCTTGTGTTTAGTATTTAATAGACACCTGCCGAGTCCACCACTTCATCTAAAGCTATCTTGGTCTTATCCTCTTTGAAACATGGTGATTAGCGAAGTTCAATCGTTTTGCACAAGGTCGAGTTTGGGACGAGCTTGCGTAAAACTTTTTTCTTTTATCTGAAGTTCATCAAATCCTGGAAATTAAAGAAGAGTGTAAATCTGCTATTTAATGTAATTAAAAAAAAACGGATCACCTGGGTGGATGAAGAGGTTCGAACGAAGGAGCTATACTTAGGACTTTGCTGACGCCTCGGGTTAGACCACATTACCTTGCTGATGCAAGGAAAACTGCAACACCATGCTAAATTTGTTTAAGCCAAAATTAAGTGGTCGAATTGCAAAGGTGTGTAGCCAACATTTCTTCAATTTAAATCTAAGTGTACACTTCAAAAAATACATCGGTAAACTTGAATACGCACTACTTGATTTGTGATCCTGAGAACCCACTAAACACCATATAAATGCTTCTAATGTATTCGCTTTTTCTTTTGATAGTTGAGTAATTTTTGAGGGCCAGTGTCGAATGGTTCAAAACTGATGGGCCCTCTAGCTTCTCCACGTAAATTGTAGGCTTTTGTCTGTAGCGGCTTTCGAACCCGGACATGTGCCTAACTCATACATCACATGTTGTAATCTTACTATTAGACCACGGCCTTGGGAATCTAACATGTTCACTTCGTAAAACAAATCTTTATCACATCACTAGGCATGCAACTTAAAATTTACAATGCCATTAATTATCATATTGCATGGTTTCATTTAGAGGTGGGAAAACAGTTATCCACCCATATTATCCATTAAAAAATGGGTTGGATAATAAACTTTTTTAAAAACGGGTCAAATATGGATAAGAACCATATTATCCACTTAGAAAATGGATAACCAATGGATAATTAACGGGTTTAACTTTTACATTTATAAAGCCTCAAATTGGGGGTTCCTCCTAAAAATGATCATATTTAAGAAGCCATGGATAATATGAATATCCATATTATCCGCCGTGTAACCCCTTTTTTATCCATATTAAATATGGGTCGGGTCAGATAATTTTTGAATTATCCGTTTTTGACCCGCTCATATCCGCTCCGCCCCGTCCGTTTGTCCCCCCTAGTTGCATTACCTCCAATCCTGCACTATAGAAATTTTGATGTCATCCAACTCTTGTCACCTTAGATTAGCACCCTACCTTTGGACAAATTTAAGGAGTTATAGTTGTTAGAGTCCTACATTGGGTGGAATAGGGTTATTTGTCTCCTTATATGATCTTGGACAATCCTCACCTCATTAACTAGCTGTTGGGGTTGAGTTAGGCCTAAGGTCCATTTTTTTACACGGTAGAGCTAGACCCATTTGTATTCTTGGTACATCCAATGTTGGACCCCCATATTATGTCGTCCACGATTCAGATGTCCAGTTGTGGGTATGCCCCGGGGTTTTAGAGTCCCACATCAGTGTGGGATGGAGTTTTTTGCCTCTTTATATAATCTTGAGCAATCCTCACATCATGAGCTAGCTTTTGGGTTGAATTAGGCCCAAGGTCCAATTCTTAACAATAGCATATGGTTGGTCATCTAAATCTGGCATTCTTTTAGGGCATAACATGTCTGTAGTCTGTAACTTTGTGAGAAAAAAGAAGTCTTTGTCTGTTGAAATGAAGTTATACTTTTCATTTTGCAATTGTTAAATACAGTTATAGACAATGTTTTAAAACCTTACTTTTTCAAAAGAAAAAAAAACAGGTATGCTTAAAAGCTAGATTTCACTCGGTAATGATCCTCTTCTATTTCTTTTGTGCCAAAGAGGCTGCTTTAATTTTGATCATGTTATTTTTCCTTAGAATCTTATATAATGCTTTACCTAACTGTCCTGAATGTTTCTGTCTGATTATTCAGCTTCCAACTGAAGCAGATCCCTGTATGCCCAGTTGCAGTATGTTGTATGTCTTAGATTGTCTACCATGACTTTCTTTTTCTAATCCTTCATATTGAAGAGTCTAACCTTCTGCATTGCATCTAATAGATGCAAAATTATCCTCTATTTGCTTTGGTATATATAACAAACTTAATCTTATTGATTAGATGCTGGTCCTCCTTCCCCTGCTTCTCATTTACGAGATGTTTTCTACAGAATGGGGCTAAATGATAAGGTAACACTCGTCAATCTTGTTCTCTAGTTCGTCTCACTAATGATTCAAGTTCCCTTTTGCTCTACCCATGTATGCTTCTCACTGCTGAGCTTTTTGTTTCTAGGAAATTGTCGCACTTTCTGGGGCACACACTTTGGGGAGGTCCAGACCAGAGCGTAGTGGTTGGGGCAAGCCAGAAACAAGATACACGGTAGTCATTTCCTCATGCTTCTTGATATTATCATTAATTGTAAATGGTTGTGCTTTTCGGGTGTTTTTTTCAAATGTCCATTCGGACTTGCTTATTTTTTCAGCTATAAGTTTAGTCTAGAGGGAATACTGACCAATTGAAGATCATCTCAATAAAAAGCATGCTGCAGAACTCAAAATGCTTCTTTGTACTATACCTTTCTCGAAAAAAAAAAAGCTTCTTTGTATTAATGCACGTGCAAAGATGGGCTGGTTGTGTATGAATCATTATATGTACACCCTTATGAAACATTTTGACTTTGTTATCAAAACTCTTTCTTCCTCAAATTAGTTTGAATAATGTTCTCGCATAGCCCTTCATACGGAAATAGGAACTACTGAGGGCTATGTAATAGGAACCTAATTTCTTATATTTTCTAATGCGATAAGGTTTGTTAGTTAGTCTTTTGCACTTCACATCTCTGTTGTTCAGTCACTTAATATTAGTTCTAATGTCTTTGGTCTTGATTTTTTTCCTCTATGGTCTGTACAATGGTGCTTTTGTTTCTTTACAAATCTTGATAAAAACCAGATATCTGCTGCTAGCCTTTGTGCAACGATCCAGTTATAATAGTTTCTTGCATATTAACAACTCTGGGTTTTTGAGCTGATTTGTTCTGCATTGCAGAAAGATGGTCCAGGAAACCCTGGAGGACAATCATGGACTGTGCAGTGGTTGAAGTTTGACAATTCCTACTTTAAGGTGCCATATGATGATAATTGATACACTGAAGTTTTATGAAACAGGATGAGTTATTGCTTATTATTCTTTAATTTGAAATAATGTTAGGACATTAAAGAGAGAAGAGATGAAGATCTGCTAGTTTTGCCAACAGACGCGGCTATTTTTGAGGATTCTTCATTTAAGGTGGAAAGGAGAGCAAAGAATCATGAAATTTGTCAGTACAAACTTATTTTGCTACTCTAACAGCTTACAAGCTTGCAGGAATATGCAGAGAAGTATGCTGTAAATCAAGAAGTATTTTTCAAAGATTATGCGGAAGCCCATGCTAAACTGAGCAACCTTGGAGCCAAATTTGATCCTCCTGAGGTTTGTCAGCAGAACTATTTTTGTCTGTTAATAAGATTTTGGTTTTTGCATCTCTAGTTCTATATGCTTTAAGTCCACGCTCATCTAAAATTTTTATGAGGTAGCTGGATGTGCAATTTTCACAAATTTTTCATTGGTTACTATTTGTATGAAATCCAAATAGATGTTCTTGTGACTTTATGAGCTCCTTGTGCCTCCTACCGTCTACTTTTGCTGTCCAGCACGCACGTGAATATGGTGTCCTGACTAGTAATATAGGACGAATACTACTACCATTCCACAAAGAATTTGCACTAATCACTTGTTAAATATCAATATAGCAACTTCTTTTATTTGTTCAGGCAATCTAGCTTTGACTAAAATGTTAAATTAACCAAGGATAAATCTAAGGATGAACTGAAGACGACGTAAAAATTATGGAATTTACTCGAGCGTGAAGGCCTAGGACTAAATTTCTCTTAATACTTCATTCAACCAAATGCATCCCTTAAACCATACTTTTGTGAGTTGAGTTATTAACCTAGGATAGTGGAGACTAATGATAAAGAGAACCCATTATATTAAGCCCAGTTTGTGGTGATATAAGGCAGACCAGGTATGCTCCTATCACACATAAACTCACCTATTAAGTGCATTGGACTTATGGTATTCAATCCTAGTCAGAAGACTCAGAACTGGGTTCTTTTTTCTAAGTTCAAACTAAAGTTTCCAAATAAATCCAGTTGGTCGCCAATCAATTAGAAGAATCAAGTACAAGATTGAATAACTACTCAGTATCCATTAAGGATAAGAAAGAATGTCAGATTCCGTTATATTTTAGAATAATGAAATTACTTCATAACAGAACTCAAAAACACCAGATTTCCGTAATTATACCTAAAGCACCAAGAAAATAGAGAAAAAGAAGCAAAACTCTGTCAAAGATGACTTCTTTTCAAGAATTCCTTTCTTCGCACTCAATTCCTTGCCAAATATTCTCTGTAAGCCCCTGCTTGAAATTCTCTTTATATAAGTAATGGAACGGCAACTTAGAAAATTAGAAACACAGAGCAGCACCTGACGCTAAAGTTTGAGCTCCTAACTGTTGCTTAAAACTTCGTAGCCTGAATTTTGACTACCATCAATTGCTTTTGTAGTGCCTAGGCACTGATTTTAAGAGAGCATTTTGAAGTTGTGCTGCACCTAGCTGCTAACAGTATACACCTTCAGTAGGGGTGTCCAATTGACAAACCATTTGATGACATGCATCTGTAGGGGTGTCCAACTGATAATCCATTTAAAAAAATTAAAGTCTAGGTCTTGAGCTCACAATATGGCTTTAGTAAACCCTCATAGATATACATTAGTAAATTCTTAAAGTTGAGTTAAGATGCAACTTGATTATAGCATGCTTAACATGCTGCAGAATGTGAACTTGGTCGGAGAAACCTATGAAATGTCCTGACCTTGGTCTGTATGTATATAAAATCAAATAATATGTCTTCGCTTACATGAGTACCTGCAGCTCTTGCACTTTTTCTCTAGTCCTATTTTCAAGGGTCAACCTTACTGTACCTGAGCATGTATCTCTTCAAGCCTTTCTACTGATCTGAGAATATCTCCGTCAAACCAACTCTAATATGTCTTCCGGACTATTCATTTGTCTGACTGTAAACTAAGGCCACTTCTGATTCTGCACTTCTTTTTTGGCTTTGATTCTGTACTATGTTCTTCATTAATCATTCGACATTCTTTCGTTTCCATGCAAAACTCATATCTTTCCGGTATACTTTCATCCACTCCACCAAATTTAGATATGCCCCGTAGCTTAGCAATATTTTTAATCAATTCCATGATAAATAATGTTTTCTTCACTCCAGCTCAAATAATCCGGTTTTTCCTCCACGATGGTAAGGGCCAAGGATCTACTATTTAAGCACCAACCACTGTGCAACTTGTTGACTAAAATATTAGCAAATGTATGGTGACTAGGGAGAGAATAATATATATTGAATTTCTTGGACAGGGTTTCTCAATAGACAATACTCCTACACAAGGTCAGCCAGAGAAGTTTGTGGCAGCAAAATACTCAACCGGAAAGGTAAATCTGAATTGCTTTATTACTTTTCCTTCCGTTAATTAGTCAAATTGTCACACTTGCATTTTAATTCCTGGATAGATGTATACATGTTTAAATTTTACCTTTTCTGGTTGCTGCAGGATTAAATACAACTTATCGTCTTTAGTTCTGCCGTTTCTTTTAATTTGCCAAGATCAAGCTATTACCAAAATTTTGCTCTCAAAAATAAAATTTGGTAGCCTAATGAAGGAGAAATAAATTCAACGAGTCTTGCCTATTTGAATTGCAGAGAGAGCTCTCGGATGCTATGAAACAAAAGATTCGAGCAGAATATGAAGGTTTTGGGGGGAGCGCAGATAAGCCTCTCCCAACAAACTATTTTCTCAATATCATGATTGTGATTGGTGTTTTGGCAATTGTGACATCTTTGCTTGGAAACTGAGATGGCTTTGGTTTGATCTTGTAGATATTTTGAGTGCTTTATATCGGCATTATTGAGAATGAAAATTTTGCCAGTCATATATGCAAAATTTGAAATTTTCACTGCTATTCTGTCAATTTTGTCACGCTGTGCTTTGTGCCTTGCAATTCTCTCTTAACAGGAGAAGCTGCTGCTAATCAACCTTGAGCATTTTGGCATATGGAATTTTTGTGGAAATTCTTGTTTGTACTCTTCCGTTTATCTTCTTATATTGTTAAGATCATCTTCGACATTATTAAGAGCACATAAAATGTGAAAAATAATTTCTTCTCTTTTAGATTTCAGAAGGAAATTATAAAAAGAAAGTTAAGGATAATTTTTGTCGTTATGTTGTAAGTAGGGGTGTCAATGGATATTTAAAAATCGACCTAACTGTACTTTACCGTATCGAACCGATTTTTAGGTTTCCTTTAATAAAACTGTAGGTTTTTATATAAATCTATAACCTTATTGATGATGAGGGTAGGTTTTTCATTTTATGAAAATAACCGAAAAATACCGAATTGTACTGAATAAATTTACAATGTGAAAAATATATTTATATATTAAATTTAAAAATAATAAAGCATTAAATTTTTTCTTAGACTTTGGAATTATGAAGCTGTTATAAGCCAACAAGTAATTAAACTCAAAATCATAATTCCCAAACCTATTATGCTACTCCTATTGAGACTAAATTATTTCTAACATATTCACTAGCAAGACACAATGTATTGTAGCGATTATGAGTAGCAAACTACAATGTATTGAATATGTTTCCTTTCGTATGCTTTAGATTTATCTTTTGAATTTTTGATCTTCTATAGACTTTATTCTTGAATCCTAGCTTGGTTAATATCTTTCCACTCGTGTGATTTATTCTTTGTATTTGTTTAGTTTCTTTTATGCTTATGTAGAATAATTGATGGATCCATACTTTAGACATCTTTCATATTTTCTTAATTCATCACCTTTTAAACTGTAAAAATGTCTACAGAATTTTTCTAAGTCCTATAAAAGTACGTATGTTAGTGATTTTTAAATGACATTTAAAAAAATTCAAAAATTTACCGAATCGTACCAATATCGAAGAAAAACCGACATGATCAAGACGGTTTGGAAAAGTTTAATTTTGGTAATACATAATAGAATAACCGAAGAATTGATAGGATATAAATTTTATAAATTAGCTGGTCAAACCGAACCGAACCATTGATACTACTCGTTGTAAGAGCTCACAATCTAGATGTTTTACAAATCCTAAACAGAGACCACCGATTAGCTAAAATGAGACAATCTTTTGATCAAAGTACTTTTTTTTTTTTTTTTTTTTTTTTTTTTTTTTTTTTTTTGAAAATATTAGGTCATATTGTATAGTTAACGTATTTATGTGTACACTCTTGAATTTACTAACCATTGGTTAATGCAACATTGTGAAAATATGAACATAGGATTAATAACTTGTTAGTGTTTTTTTTAGTTAGATCCATATCCCTCGTTCTGTTGCATTCAATTCATTACCTTTTTTTCCTAAAAAAAAAGAAGAAGGAACAATTACCTTTAAACTATGTGAAGTGAAGCTTGCTTACACGGGCCCTAACATGCGTCTATGTAGCATGATAAAATTTCAGCATATTTTTTCGTTTGTATTCGTATTTATTTTTTTTGTTAAAAGCATTTTAAAAAGACGAATTTGCCTTTCTTGAGTAAAAGACTATTCACAAATTTGTAAACTGCATGACAAAACCTCAATATGTTTTGATATGAAGTTTTAGTAAATAAACTAAATAACTTTAGCATGCATTAGAAAAACGGAAAATGGTCAAATATGTCCCTGTACCGTCGAAAATAGTTTAAATAGATCCTTCGTTATACTATCTGGTTATATCAGACCCTAACGTTATACTATAAAATAAATATACCCTTATTTTTAACGGAGTGCCACGTGGCTGCAACAGATTAACTTGACCTATTCCTTTTTTTACCCGATTCACTTATAAAAAATACTACCCGACCCAAAGTCCACCCCAATTTCTTCTCTCTCTCCTATTTTCCTCCTCTCTTTACTGTTATGACCATGGCCGAAATCTCCACCAGGGAACTCGCCGTAAAGCTTCAGATATGTCAACTCACACCTTCTCTTCGCTTTTCTCTGTACATATATACATATTTATATGCGAATCAAGGAGAAATACATAAAAGAGGTTGGAGATCTGAAAATTTTGGGTCTGGATTTTACTGGATTTGACCGAAAATATATATTTCGGGCGAGTCATATGCTCTCCTTTTTGCATATTTTCTTTTTATTTTACGGATCTAGAAGGGAGACAAAATAGATAGCTGAAACTCCGATCTCGTTGTTTGGTCAGAATCTTGTCGAAGATTTTTCCGACAGCCTTTGTGCGCATGTTCCTTCTGATCGCTGTTTCATTGTCTCACGCATTTGTAGCAGCGTCCCAGACGACTTTTATTCTATGTACTCATTTTTCAGAACCAAAATTTTGGGTCCTAATATCGAAATTAATCTAATTGATTTTGGGATTAGATTTTTGGAATTTTGCCCAGAATCTTGATATCCAAACTTATTAAATTGCTGGAGAATTTAAATTTTTTTATTATTGCCATGGTCTCATTGACAGTGTTGTTATTGCTTCATCGGGTTTACTAACTTTGTATGTTCTATTTTGATGTTTCTATATAATCCATTTTTTTATAGTTTCGGGGAACCTTCAATAATTAATGCACAATCTTTTATTTCTTATTTTTGTCACTAACAAGGGAACTTTGGGTTGGGTGGTATTTTTTGTAAGTGAACCAGGTAAAAAAATAAATGGGTCAATTTAATCTGGTGTAGCCACATGGCACTCCGTAAAAAATAAGGGTATATTTGTTTTATATTATAACGGTAGGGTCTGATATGACCAGATAGTATAACAAAGGATATATTTAAACTATTTTTGATAGTACAAGGATATATTTGACCCTTCTCTGTTAGAAAAAACTCGTTAGAAAATTACATACTGCAAGACAAAAACTTAAGCATGTTTAGTCTGAAGCTTTAGCAAATGAACTAAAAACCTTCAGCTTGTTTAGACTGAAGTTTCGGATAAAACTCATGACAAAACTGTAGACTGCAGGACAAACTTCAGCATGTTTTGGTATTAAGTTATAGCAAACGAACTAAATAACTTCAACATGCATTAGCAAAAACTCAATAGAAAATTACATACTGCAAGACAAAAAGTTAAGCATGTTTAGTCTGAAGTTTTAGCAAATGAACTAAAAAACTTAAGCATGTTTACTCTGAAGTTTTAGCAAATGAACTAAAAAACTTAAGTATGTTTAGTCTGGTTTTAGCAAGTGAACTAAATAACTTCAACATGCACTAACAAAAACTCATTGGAAAATTACATACTGCAAGACAAAAACTTAAGCATGTTTAGTCTGAAGTTTTAGCAAATGAACTAAATAACTTCAACATGCACTAACAAAAACTCATTGGAAAATTACATACTGCAAGACAAAAACTTAAGCATGTTTAGTCTGAAGTTTTAGCAAATGAACTAAATAACTTAAGCATGTTTAGTCTGAAGTTTTAGGAAATGAACTAAATAACTAAAGCATGTTTAGTCTGAAGTTTAACAAATGAACTAAATAACTTCAACGTGTTTAGACTGAAGTTTCGGATAAAACTCATGACAAAATTATCGACTGCAGGATAAATAACTTCAGCATGCATTAGCATGAAATTTAGCTTCAATGTGAAACAACTTCATGCTATATTAGCATGAAGTTTTAGCCTCAACATGAAACAACTTCATGCTACATTAGCATGAAGTTTTAACTTCAAGGTGAAACAACTTCATGCAAGTGTGATTCTGAAGATGAATCTGGACAAATTTCTGGTTTTTTGATAAAGCTGCTGAGAGGAGAGGAGTTCTTTTTTCACGAATGAGATGCAGATCACGCGATTAATGCATGATGCAAGTTTTATATCTTTTGTCAGGGGTGTAATTGTCATATTATTTAGGATTTTTTGTATTCGGCTACTAAATCAATAATTTTTAAAAATAGGGTACATGTTAAAAGGTGACACAAATACAGGGTATAACTGCAAATCTCCCATAATTTTTTTATCGATATACATAGATTGTGCATAGTATACATATATTATACATGAATTATGCATATATTATATATTTATCGCCTAATTTTAGTTTAAACACTTGATTGGGTAGCTATTTATGTTAAGTTCTTCTTTGTTTTTCTGCACTGACCCCATTTGTGAGAAATTATTGGGTTTGTTATTGTAGTTGTTGTTTTTTTATTTTTCTGCAGCTAAAACGATCTTTCAACATGTTTTTCCCTTATAAAATGAGGCTCTTCTTTCGCTATATACTTTTGAAGAGTTACTACTGTCATTTACATCAAAGATCACACTGTTAACGGCAAAAGAAAGACTTCAGAAATTGTTCCATGTTTTTTCCTACAATATGTCCAAACATGCAACCAGGAGTATTCTTTCATTTTCATAGAAAAGTATTAGAAAGCTTAAAGTTTTTATTCCCTTTTTCCTTAAAAATATATGTTGTAAAATGAATCATTTTTGTTGTTTCAGCTGAACCTGTTATAAAACATTGAAGAAACCATTTTTAAATAAAAGTATTCAATACCTAGCTATGAAAATTGTCATAGGCTACAATCTTCAATTATATTATGCAAACCGAAGCAAGTATAAGCTACATGTTCAAATAACTTATTTAAACATAAAACTCTAAAATAATTGTATATTATTTTTTAAAATAAAAAATATTCTTATGATTGTGATATCTAAAATTATAAAATTTTAAAAGGTACTTTGATGTGGTATTTTATTTGGTGGAAGAACAGGTATGTAATGTCCAATTTTTTTTTGAAATTGGTATTTTATAAGGCCATTAGATCTCGACTTGTGCTAATTATATTAATTTGTTTGCAGTTGTTGATTACTAATACAAAGGATATCTCACGATCACGATAGTAAATGTACGAGGTGTATTTGAAATAATATAAAGTCTGAAAAAAGCCGTTGGGACTAGTCGAGTGGAAACTACATAATAGACTAAAGTTTCAAAGGAGCACACACAAAGCCTAACTTTAAACATAAATAACTTAAAATTTATGAGGTTTTATATGGATTTCTACCTATCATATTAAAGCTATTTGAGTCTAGTTTCACCCTGTTTAACCCATTCGTTATTTAAATATTCCTACAAGAAGTTGTGATATTTTTAATGAAAATTGTGCTAAAGTTAAGTTGGGCACTACATGTGTGTGGCGCGCCCTGTAGTTCCCATTAAAGAAGTGATTTTTGGGCCAATGTTGCAGGCACCGCGGGGAGCCAACCTGGACAGTCACCTGGGGCCTTTAGAAACCAAGTCGGGGTAGCTCATTTGGGTTCCAAAAATGGTCTAAGTGTTAGTGATACCAACTTGTCACGATCCCAAATTCTAAGCCGGCCGTGATGGCGCTATCATGGAACTAGGCTAGCCAACCATTTCAGACTATCATAGTATTTCATAATTTCCCAAAATTTAGCAGATTTTAAAACAGCAACATGAGGTGAACAATTTATACATTTTCCCAAAACCTGGAGTCAACTGTCATGAGCATCTAAAACTGAGAATACAATGTAATGAGGTGACTTGCTACTACAAATCCTGGAGTACAAAAGACAAAAACTATGAACTGAGGAAAAGAAAGGAGGTGAGCTGGGGACGCTGAGCAGCTACCCCGATCCTCGAACAACTCTAAGCTCGTCCGAAAATCAGCTAGTGAGATGGTCCGGTACTTGGATCTACACACAGAAGTGCAGGGAGTAACGTGAGTACGCCAACTCAGTAAGTAATCAAAGTAACTAAAAACTTGAGTGTAGTGACGAGCATTTATAAATCATGTAAATCCATATAATGAATAACAGTGAAAAATGAATAAATCAAGTCAAGAATCTACAATTCCGAATATTTCATAAAACTCCGGTTTCCATTTAAAAATCTCGTATAAAATATAAGCCCCTCGGGCACAATATCACTCACTATAAAGCCTCTCGGGCAAGCCTCTCGGGCAAGCCTCTCAGTCATTCGTGACTCCACTATCAGTATCTCATGCTCTCACTTAAACACATGTACTCAGCAAGTACTATGAATACACACAACTGCTGTGGCGGGCAGCCCGCTCCACTACATATATATACATATCTATATTGCTGCAGCGTGCAACCCGATCCTTATAAAATACGCTGCGGCGTGCAACCCGATCCATATAACAATCGACTGCGCTCACTGGGGGTGTACAGACTCCTGGAGGGGCTCCTTCAGCCCAAGCGCTATATCTGATGCAGCGTGCAGGCCCATCCAATATGTACATTGCTGCGGCGTGCAGCCCGATCCATATATATAATCTATATTGCTGCGGCGTGCAACCCGATCCATATGTAATATATAACATATATATTGTTGCGGATTGCAGACCGTCCCATGACTATCCTCACATACTCGGCGCTCGACCTAACACATATATATTGCTGCGGCGTGCAGCCCGATCCATAACTATCCTCACATACTCGGCTCTCGACCTGACTCAGTCATCCTCACAAGTCACTTGGGCAATTCATCTCAACTCACGGGACTCAGCCCAAAATTTGGGGAGGTTAAGTGCATGGAATTGAAAATTTCTTTTGAGGATTTGAGTGGGAAATTGTGGTCCGATTTTGGTATTCTTGGTATGTATAGAATCATGGGAGGATGATGATTCTAGTGGTGTAAATTTTATCAAATTCCGAGACGTGGGCCCGGGGCTCGGGTTTGGCCAAATTTCGAGAATTATGTCTAAATTGATAGTTTTCAATTGGGTTTTGTTCCTTTAGCGTATATTGATGATGTTAATCTGGTTTTGGTTAGATTCAAAGCATTTGGGAGCCAATTCAAGGGGCAAGCGCATCGCGGAGTAGCTTTTGGGCTGTTTTGAGGTAAGTAACGAATGTAACTCTAAACCTGAGGGTATGACACCCCAGTATATGATATATTTTTGGTAAATGAGGTGATGCACATTCTAGGTGACGAGCGTGGGGGCGTGCACCGATAGGGATTGTGACTTGGTCCGTCCCGTAGCAGCTATTAATTAGCCGCGTATTCGATTTGAAACCCCGCGATATCCTGTATTTTAGAAATTTATACTTGTTTATGGGATGTGAGCCATGTTTGGGGCCTCGTGCCGACCTGTTTAGACCCTCAGAGGTACACTCTCAACCTAAATTCTCCAAGGCTTCAACACACGTAACAAGGTAAGTTTTATGGATGATTTCAAGAGTGAGTCTTGTAGCTAACAGAGAGGATTCAAGGTAGTATTGCATGATCACCCACAGACCCTCGGAGTCCCCTTCCCCTATCTTTTTTCAGACAATTGTTGTATTATTTAGAAGTTTTCCTTATATTCCATTTTGGAGCTCATAACTCGGCAGTATCAGGATTTGAGGATTTGAATCTTGTGCTATCTATTGTCGAAGATTTATTCTGTTATTTATGCTATTTTTATTATGTTATATCCTATTTCATTCGATTGGATCTATAATGCATGTTGGTTTACCTAGTCTTGGAGGTTAGGTGTCATGAAGACCTTCGGTGGGATTTTAGGAAGTGACACATGCTTACCATTTAATACTCAACTGGAGTTATTAATGATACTATATTGATTTTTAAATACCGCCAAGTCACCATTCATCATATTCCTTAATAATATTTCTAAAATATTCAACTTGAGTGAATACTTAGTTGTCAACCTTCTAATTTAGATAACAATTGAACTCAATAAGTTCATTTGCATTCCTCAATTTTATTTCCATGAATACTACTCATCTTCTCCCTCATTTCCCAAGAACACTATTTATTCCATGAAGTAGGAGTTTAGAATCCAACCTTTCAACTATTAAAACTTGCAACAAATACTACATATAGTTTTGACTACTCATAATATACGAGTTTGAAGCATTATAATTACTTTTTAGAGTTAAACCTCATAAACCCTGGTACTTTTTGGATGATTCTTAAATATAGAAAAATTCATATGATTTAGGAAAATTCAATAATGTTAAATACTTGTATTATTATATTACTTTATGCTTAATATTATATTTTAATAGTGTAAAAAAACAGTGTGAAAATGAAGAGAGTTGGAGCAAAATTGAATAAAATACGGAAGAAAAAAAGAGGAAAATAAACAAAGAAGGAAAGGGGGGGGGGGGGGGG
>ML428469.1:22183-48859 GCA_005239525.1 Nicotiana knightiana | reverse complement strand
AAAAAGAGGGGGGGGGGGGGGGGGGGGGGGGACACCTTTGGTATTTGTACCCCCAAGTGGAAAACAAAGAAATACAATGCAAAGCAATAATTAAAGAAAAGAAATGTATCTGGCAGCAAGGAATTTGAAGAAAAAACTCTACTAGTTTCAACGCTGGCCTGGACTTTGCATTGCAGGATTTTTCCTATTTCATTCGGGACAAGGTTATTTTGGCCCTACAATATCCCAACTCGTATAAAAGGAGTCCTAAAACTAATTTGGAGAAAGTCTAACATACTTTAAAAGAGAATTCACGTACGGGAACACAAACCACGCTTGGAGGAGGCTTCTAACTAGTTTTTCTTCTCTTCTCTTCCTTTAATCTTATAGTTTATTAGTTCTAGAGTTGTGGGTGAAACATGAACGATGTAGTTTTAAGCTTGAATTTTTCTTATTATTTTATCATATTGATTTATTTCTTCAATCCGACGCTTAATTATTTGATTGCTTGATCACCAATTAAATATTATCTACAAATCTAGGATTGAACTCAGGAGAAGGAATTCTAGATTGCATATAGGATTGAGTAGAGCGAGATCTTGAACCTGAGTATCGGAAACGGATTTGCGGTTAGGATAGGGATATATCTAATCGCGTTTCTTGGTTACTATTCGAAAATTATTAATGCGTTCTTGTTAATCCTAATTTCATAGGGATATAGGCATTATGTTAGTTTGAATAGGTAAGTACTAATTTAGGAGAATACTACAAGTACTATTAACCACGTCAATCAATAAACCAGATAAAATAATTAGACAATTTAAGTAGAAAACTCAACGGGATTGTTAGCTGACCCATAGCTCTGGAATATATTCTCCCATTGGATTTGTTACACCCTATGCGTCTCAAGGTGAAATATAATGAATGTGAGACTTTTTAATCATGATTAAAATGAGTTTAAAGTCATAATATGACTATATATGATGTTTGGATAGCAAAAAAAAAGTTTGGGAAAAATCGAATTTAAGTAGCGGAAAAATCGTCTAAGGATTTGCCTTGTAACAGAGCATTTTGAGCAATAAATTTCGTGTGCTATATGGAGTCTTTTTGTGACATATAGTATACCAAATTGAAGGTCTTGGAATTTAATTTCCAATTCTCTTAATCGTTTGTTTATACGACATCCGTATAAAAAGATATAAGCGTCGAAAGATGGGCCAATGCTAGAGCGCCAAGCTAGCACCTCTTTGACTTTTCCAAGTTGATATATAAAGGTCTTAGGCCGTATTTATATTCATTTTTCCATAAAAAACGACCTGAAAACATCCATAAACATATCCATAACTCTCTTCTAGGGTTTCAAAGAAGATTAATATTACGGGTACGAAATCAAGAAGCAATAACATTAGAACGATCCCTGCGATGTAAGTATCGCTATATCGCCTATATTTTTATTTGTAGTTTGAGTTTTGGAAGGTACTTCATAGTTAAAAAAATATTTACTTTATGTATTTAAGCTTTAAATATCAAGGAAGGTTGATAATTCGTTTCCTACTCATGGGACGGTGATCAGAAGCCGTGAGTTCGATTTATTTCACTTTTAGTGGACTACATCGTGTTAACCTATTGTGATTCATATTTGTGGAGTTTGAAAGGATAAAAGAGCATGGAGAAACTTCACATGTGGTAGGTCGTAGGCTGGTCGCTTGTCGTTGCAATTTCAGGCTAATTGATAACTTGTTGATTGGGTGTGTTATGGTATATTTGGAGTTTTTGTGTATTGAAGGTCCCGAATTGTAGTTGGGTTGTTTTTGAGTTGCTGATTGTATTGTGTTTGTATCTCTCCTATTGTACGCTTGAGGGAGCAGTAAAATCAGGGGAAATGCTGCCCGTTTTATTTTAGAATCGAGTTATCGTTTGAGATACGTGATATACTAGTGCCATCTAAGTTGTACATGTATTTCTTTGTTATTGGGTTGGCGCGATATTGTCATAAGCTTGTTGTTGAGTTGCATTGACGACTTGAGGTATGTTAAGGCTATCCCTTATTTCCTTTTGGCATGATCCATATAATACAGCAAAACGAGCAAGCACACAACTGTCATAAATGATTATGTTCTTAGAAGTACTAGGGTTGCCTATGTTCTTGATTCCCAATATGTCCTGCTATCATATCGTCTGTTCATGGGTCTCATGAAATTCCGAGAGATATTATTGACTTACTTCATTATGAATTGCATCCATTTATACATATATATTGACCCATGACCAGATGACATTATATACGCATATAGTATATGTATATGGGGTATGTGAAAAGGTTATGGCATTATATACACACCACACATTTATGATTTCACCCAACGAGGCTAAGATGATATGATGGGATAGGTTTGATGATGTTATGTACGCATATACCTATGCATGATATGACATTTATACACATATTCATGACATTATAAATGTTTCATGATTCACAGAGTTATTCAGACTTACAGGTTGAGTCCTTTACTGTATGTTTCTTTCATGCCTTTTATATACTGATTTTTATGCCTTACATACTCGGTACATTACTCGTAGTGACGCCTCTATTGCATGGGAGCCTGTGTTTCATGCCCGCAGGTGCAGGTAGACAGGATGATGGTCCCCCTTCTTAGGATCCTTGCTCAGTGAGAGTTGGTGTGCTCCATTTGATACAGAGCTGATATTGAGTTTTGGTACGATAGTTTTGTTTACACACGGGTATGACGGGACCCAGTCCCATCTTTTATACAGTTGTACACTCAGTTAGAGGTCTATAGACAATCATATATAGTTGGATAGTATGTGTCCTTGTCAGCTCGCCCTACCATATTTCATGTATATATATATATATACACACACACACACACACATGTTTTTTGGGAATGTTTTCCCACATATGTTGTTCATTGTAATTATTTCTAGACATTATGCATGACCTACACTTATTTTATGTTTATATCTTAGACGCGAGCTTAGGGGTGTTCGATAGGTAGAATTCAGGCACTCATCACGGACCATCGCTTTGGGTCGTGACAAAAGTGGTATCAGAGCAGTTCTATCCTATGGTTGACTAAAGACTGTGTCTAGTAGAATTTTGTTTATGAGTGTGTTGTGCACCACACTTATAAATAGGAGGCTGCAGGACATATAGGATGTTATCCTACTTTCTTATCTTAGATCGTGTGATATGAGGATTCGTACACCTAATGATATTTTATGTTTTCAGGGATGTCGAAGAAGGCTACAACCGCATTGAAAGTCAAGTCCGTGGCTGATAGACTACAAGTCAAGGGCCACGAGTTACCAAGGCTCGAGGAGAGTCGCATTGTGAGACTTCATCTCAGACTTCACATACCCTTCCCTCTCTAGAGGAGATCTGAGGGGAATCAGCTCCAGCGCAGGCTCCAGTACCCACAGCTCCTCAGCCAAAAGCACCGGGTTAGGGAGATGAGAGATGCTATTCAGCTACTGACTCGATTAGTGGCCGCACATGCTCGACGCTAGGAGGTAGGTAATGGTCGTGCAGATAGGGCCATCAGTGCGATGGTTCGTGATTTCATTAATTTACCCTATGATATTCACTAGAGCAGATCCAAATAAGGACCCTCAGGTATTTATCAATAAGATGCAGAGGACTTTGAGGGTAATGAAGGTCACTGCGATTGAATCAGTTGAGCTAGCTTCTATAGCCATCAGAGTGTTGTAGTTAATTGGTACGAGTCTTGGGAGTTGTCAAGAGGCGAGGATGCCCTTCCAGCAGTATGGCAGGAGTTTACAGAGGCTTTTATTCGTCATTATTTGCCACCAAGGCTTAGACGGGCCAGAGTTGATAGGTTTTTGACCCTTTGACAGGGTACTATGAGTGTTCGGGAGTAAAACCTTCAGTTTGATTCTTTCGATAGGTATGCTCCCATTATTGTAGCTAAGATGGAGGATCGGGTTCACTGGTTCATGATGGGATTGGAGCTGCACCTGCTTAATGGCTGTATGTCAGTCTCCTTCATCTAGGCATTGTTATTTCTTGTATTCAGGCATACACTCATGGTGTAGAGGAGCGTAAGCAGAAGCAGAAGCAGAAGAAAAGGGCCGATCGTGTTACATCTCGCGTTTTCGTACGTGAATGTTTCATCTTCAGTTAATTGGCGTAGAATCGGGGATGAGATTATCTTGAGATTTTGAGCATTTATGCTATTTATCAAAAGCAATAAGTAAGTGTCATGAAATATAAAGGGTGAACGAACAAAGAAAATGAGTTTCGTTAAAGGTTGTCGATTTGGGATAAAATATGGTCCGAGCTATAACACCCGGTATTTATGGACTAGTGCCATACAAGTACCATATGACCATGATAGTATGATGTATAAAGTGTATTAAAAATGAGTAGTATTTTAAGTACTTTGAGACAAATTCTTAATTATGTGAGTAATTAGTTAATTATTGGTTTCATGAGAGATTAACCATGTAATTAAGGATTTGTGGATAATTGTAGGTGGGAACAAAGACCCCCCCTCGTGGCAGAAAGTGGAGAAAGGTCTAATGACTATTGATTTAGGCTATTAAATTAGAAAGCACATGGACAATACACTTAGCCATCAAACACGTAGAAGGAATGTCTATGTTAGTCATCTTTACAATTATGTTCAATTGATATCAAAAATTTATTTTTGGAGGAGATTTTGGAAGTTCATATGATACTTCATGTTACAATAGAAAATACAGTTCTTAGATTTGTAAAGAAATTCATACGAAATTGCACTGCGTAATAACAACGGGATTTTACAATTCTAAGGGAGTACGGTGCAATCCTTCTCAAGAATATGATACGGATTTTACCCTACTCCAGGTATGTTAATGCTAAGCCCTTCCTTCATTTTGGTATGATCTTGTAATTACATGAGTTTGATAACGAGGCATAAGGAGAAGTTCATACTCCCGAATTTATATGCATTATCCTACTCTCATAAGTTATAGTATTCTCCCTTATCGGGACTTTTTATTCAATTGAGTATTGTCTTCTTCCAGTCAAGAGAGAAGAGGTTCTATATATACTTGTTTATGGACTCTACCTAGCTTGCAGATTTAACAACTAGTTGCATGTAAATAGGTTATTTGTGGGAACTGAGTCTGCATTACTCTTAGTTGAAGATGGATATTAAAATCAGTGTTTAAGAAATGCAAGTCCTTCTATTAAGTAGCAAATACAAATGTTCTTTGGTATGCATAATAGCTTATGCTTATTTTGTTTTCAACTAGAAGTATGCAGTTTGAAAATAAAACAAGTGTTTCTTGGTTACATCATCATATTTCATTATCTCAAGGCAAAGTATTAATACACTTCTGACCCTAAAATAGGTTTCCCATTTCTTGTTCATTTAGATATACAATATTACAGTATTTTCACCACCATCGAGCTATAAACGATAAGCAGGCCTTGGGAAACCTATGATAAGATGGTAAGTTATATACCGAGCCTACTGTGACTGAGCGCCTATGAGCGAGTCCAGTTGGCCGAGATACAGAGCCTAGTATGGTCGAGCACTTATGAGCGAGCCTACTACGACAGAGCAGTTATATATATATATATATATATATTGAGCATTATAGGTCCGGACAACTATTTTACTTATTATATTGAGAGAATTGAGTCAGTATCAGTAGGTAAGCATATGTTCAGATTATCAGTTCAGTTTCAGCTTTCTATATACTGCCTTAGATACTCGGTACATTATTTCGTACTGACGTCCCTTTTTCCTGGGGACGGTGCGTTTCCTGCCCGCAGGTCCCGATAGATAGGTCGAGAACCCTCCAAGTAGGTTATCAGCTCAGCGGAAGATGTTGGTGTGCTCCATTTGCTTCGGAGTTTCTTGTTTGGTTAGTATGATTTAGACGTGTATTGATTGGCATGGCGGGACTCTGTCCCGACCTTCATGAAAATTATGTATTCTTAGAGGCTTGTAGGGAGATGTCATGTACGTAAAAGATTGTATGGCCTTGTCGGCCTATGTTCAGTATACAAGTGGTTATTTTTGTCTTATAGGCCAGTAGGTCTTATGTATAAGTTGGTATCACATGTTGTATTATACTTATCTCACGACATCCTTCCGGCTCGGTTATCTATGATAGTATGACATGAAGAGATACGTTATGTTAGTACTCGGTTGAGCAAGGTACCAGGTTCTAGTCGCGGCCCATCGGTTTGGGTCGTGACAATCTGCAATAGATTTGGATATATTTTGAGTTATTTTGCTGTTTTCTTAAAGATTTTTCGATTTTCCTAAAGCATCTCTTCATCTTCAAACTTGGGTTTCTTAACCCCTTTTAAAAAAAATGATTCTTCTTCTAATTTACTGTTGTTTTGTGATTTTCACTGTGTTTAAACGATTTGTTTAAGTTTTTCCTTCATTTGAATTTTATTATTTTAAAAACCCTAAGTTTCTTGGTTTAATCTTTGAGTTCTGAGTTTATCTTTACTGTTCGTTCTTTTAAACTTATTTGCATGTTTGATTCTCATGAATCTGCTTCGATTAATCTGAGTATTTTTGTGATTTTCACTCTGTTTAACTTACTAGGGTTTCTGATTCTGCCTATTCCTGCCNTATATATATATATATATATATATACCGAGTCTTATAGGGTCGGGAAACTATTTTACTTACTATATTGAGAGTTGAGTCAGTATCAACAGCTAAGCATATCTTCTATTATCTTTGACTTCCAGTTACTTTCAGTTATTATATTATCAGTTCAGTTTCAGCTTTCAGTTATTTTATTGCCATGCATACTCGGTACATTATTTCGTACTGACGTCCCTTTTTCTTGGGACACTGCATTTCATGCATGCAGGTTCAGACAGACAGACGAGTAGACCTCCTCGGTAGGTGTTGCCCGAGTTCAGCTTTATCGGTAATCTCCACGTCCTTCGGAGTTTCTGGGTCTAGAATTTTGTATACATCTTGTGTATATATGTATATAGGTTATGGGTGGGTCGGGGCCCTGTTCCGATCACAGTACATCCAGCAGTAGAGGCATGTAGATATAACCTATTAGTTAGTGCAGTATGTTGGGCTTGTAGGCCTTGTATATATATTTTGTTGGTTTGTCAGCTATAGTAGTTAGGATGGCCTTGCCGGCCCAACTTCATATTGATGTTTAGATAGCGTTAGTTTCCATTCAGTTTTATATTTTGCTTCGCAAATTGTCTTGATGTGTCCCATGACCAAAGTATGACATTATATGTTCAGAGTCCCTTAGTCGCAATTTGGTACGCAAGGATAGGTGAGGCACCGGGTGCTGGTCTACCCCCCAGGTTCGGGGCGTGACAAAAGTGGTATCAGAGCAGTTCTATCCTAGGGAGTCTACAAGTCGTGTCTAGTAGGGTCTTGTTTATAGATGTGTGGTGCACCACATTATATAAGCAGGGGACCACAGGGCATTTATGAGTTGGTTACCCTTCTTTCAAATCTAAATCGTGTTGTAGAACTGAGTTATAGGAAATTTGAGTTAGCTTACATGTTGGAATTTGCATGCATAGATGACGCTGACTAGGAAGACTACGGCTAGCCAGAGGAGAGATACAACAGTAGGTGAGGGGACTACCAGGGTACCCCCAGTAGATGAGGCCTAATCTGAGGCCCAGGGAGAGACCCCTACTCAGCCATTACAAGCTCCTCCACCACCTGAGGAGATTCCTAGGGAGACCACACATCCAGTTCCCCTCCGCTTTCATCAGATCAGGACTTGAGGTGTGCGATGAATTTAATGACACAATTGGTAGCTACCCAGCAACAGGCTAGGGCATCCGCTAGTGCAGGATCTTCTTAGGGGTCTGGGAGTTCAAGGGTTTGAGAGTTTATTGCTTTGAGTCCCCTAGAGTTCACGGGGACAGACCATAGGGAGGACCCATAGGATTTCATAGATCAACTTCATAGGTTCTTTCAGATTATGCATGCCACGGAGAAAGAGGCATTTGAGCTAGCAACGTTTTGACTCCGAGATATAGACATCCTTTGGTACCAGGGATGGGAGAGGTCCAGGGCAGGTGATATATCTCCAGCTATTTGGGAGAATTTTTCAGATGCCTTCCTTGACCAGTACTTACCGCGGGAGATCCGACAGGCTCGAGTCGATCAGTTTCTAGCCCTCAAGTAGGGAAATATGAGTTTTCGAGAGTATAGTCTCGGTTTTGACTCATTGACCCGATATGCACCATCTATAGTTTCTACTATGCAGGACATGATCCACATGTTTATAGCAGGGTTGGTCCTAGAGTTGATCGAGGCTTGTGCCACCGATGCATTACAGGATAGTAAAGATATCTCCCAGATTCAGGCATTCGCCAGAATATAGAAAGGGATAGGCATCGGCAGCAGGGTACGGAGAGGACTGAGTCAGGGCAGCGCAAGAGGATGAGATTTTCCAGGTCTCAGGAGCAGTCTCAGGGTAGTTATAGTCCACAATACTTGACTTCTCTGATTATTCTGTCTATGTTCATCATTTTCTTTTTGTAAGTACGAATATTTCTATATCTTTGATGATTCTTACCTACCCTAAATTAGGGCTTTCAGACCTCTTCCAATCGAACCCACATGGGTACGATTCTCTGATTTTAAGTAATATTTTGTCTATATTCGTCCTATTCCGTGTGATGTTTGATTTTTATTCGGTCGATTTTACACTTTCCTTAAAAGTAGGGTTTGAGATTTTTTCTCTTTTCCTTACTGATTCTGATTGCATGTGATGATTCTTTCCTTTCTCGTGTTTAATTGATGATTTTCCTTGTTTGGATGTTAATTTCTACTACTATATAAACCCTTCCCCATTCCCCTTTGAGACAGACTTGAATCGTTAATGTTTACTAAAAAACTGAAGTTATCACTCTTTGTTCTCTAAATACTTTTGTTCTGTTTCCTGGCTGGCTGAAAGCTTAGGCCAAAAATTTTTCCTGCTACTGTGGACTTTGTTCTTTCTTGTTTTTCACTTAACTGGTGAGTTGCTGAACTTTTGTCACTTTATTCCTATTTACTTGTCATTTACATATGTTTTCGCTTCTGAAGATTGTAACTTAATGTGCTTTTTGTTCTGTTCTTGTATGCAATCCTGATTGCTTTACTTTAATTTTTGATCTCTCTAATCTTCACTTCATTATGTTGGTAATCTGAAACATGCCTAAGCCTAATTCGAGTAATCAAGATTCTCTTAATTTTTTTTAGCCAATATGTTATCGCTTGACATCTCTTTGGTGTTTAATCATGCTTAAGGTTGTCCATTCTGTTATTTGAATATGCTCCAAGCGCATAATTTGAACTTCCTTTAGATTAATTGGTCTATTAGGCCAGACTTGAATGCTTACACTTATTGTATGACATGAGTTTATCTTACCTTTCTATTCTGAATCTCTATAATGGCAATCTTGAATAGGTAGTATGTTTTAATTCTGTGTCAAGATCCTGTTCTATCAATCATGACTAGTTCTCAGTTAAAATACCCCTCAACATGTTTTGGCTCACTTGATTCACCAGTATGTTGTCATAATTTGTGCTTCCCTACTATGTCTAAATGTTGTTCTGCTGCCTGATGTGAAGTTAACATGGCTATCTTGTGACACTAGCACTTGTACTTAACATAATTTGGACCTTTACCTGTTATGACTCTGTGTACTCCAATCCTGCAAACCTGTTTGTTAATGTGTAACTACTTATGCACTAGGTATTGAGCTTGTTCTTCTAAATATTTGCTAAATGTATTCATAAAACCTAAGGCCTGTTTGATTATTTGCTTTATGTGCCCAACTTGACAATGTTTATACCCTTCAGTTCTGTCCTCAGCTATTTTCCACCCTCAGCTATTTTCCACTCTCCCTTATTATCACTTATGTCATTCTTAACTCCTTATTCCTAGCCGGCTGAAAGCCAAGGCTACTTAGGTTCTGTCCCTTGACCTCCCTAGTGTGAGCACTGCTCGGGGTTCATTTGAGACCGTTGTGAACTCTGATACACTAGGACTTGGTCCCTAGTCTTTCCCCTGAATTCTGATTAACCTCCCTAGTGTGAGCACTGCCCTGGGTCCTTGAAGCCCTTGGGAACTCTGACACACTAGGGCCTTGGTTCTATATGCTCAACTCTTTTTATGCCCACTGGGTGAATCACTCAATTCATGGCTGCCTTATGTCCATGAAGATGTAATTTTGGGCTGTTATTAACTATGAGAATGAAGGCCTGGCCTGGCCAGGTGTATCGTTGGGCCTGCTGTAGGCTCCCTATAGCTATTCTACTTTGTAATTTATTCTATTCATTCTGGGTCTGTAATAATTATTGTAATGACATTTTGGGGTATTAGTAAAAGTGGGAAAATGGGTTTTTATCTTATACTTGCATTAAAATGGGTATAAATCATGCCTATAGGTATTTTATTATGCTCAAACATATTCGGTTGTCGTATGTTATAAATCATGCCTATAGGTATTCTATTATGCTCAAACATGTTCAATTATTAGGTGTTAGCAATCCTGCCTATAGGTTCTTCATTTGGTTCAAATGTGTTCTACTTCTGCTTGTTAGAAATCATGCCTATAGGATATTGTATGATTAAATGTGTGTACATGATTCTTTCTACATGCTGCCCAATCTACAAATTATAGAAATCATGCCTATAGGATCCAAAATTAGTTTTAATTATAGAAATCATGTCTCTAGGATATAAAGTCATTTTTAATTGTAGAAATCATGCCTATAGGGTCTGAATCACTTTTAATTATCATCCTACTCGTTTCTTTAAGAGTTTTCAACACTATGCTAATTATCATCACTATAAATCATGCCTATAGGACTCGATTAAACAATTCTGAACCCATTCTTGTGGTTACCATTGTTAGTCACTGCACGAATCACCTAGACATAATGCCTATAGGTTTAATCTCTTATGCTTAAAATCAGTAGGAAACTATGTAGGTATTAGAAACCGTATTAAGAGAAAAGGATTGTAAAACTACTTGCTTATTAAATTCAGTATCACATAGAGATCCTGCCTATAGGTTTCTACACCCTTAACTTATTAAAATCTGCAACTCTCAATGTTAATCAGCTTTGCGTGCATTTGTTGTCTAAGTGCGGAGGCTAACTTGAGCCATTATTTGCTTATACTTAAAAGTCCAAGTTGTTTTGTACGTCGTCTAGTTTTTATCCTTTTTAGAAACCTAAGTTAAAGTCTAGAACCACCCCGAGATAGAGGTCCAAATGCCTCCTTGACCATAGGCATGGGACGGGTAGTGCACGCATAGGGTACAATTTAGAATCAACTAGTACGCTTTAGGTAAACAACTTAAAGATAGTAATCGGGTAGCAGGAGATAATAGTTTGTGCCCGCTGAATAATACGAGGAACACCCCACTTCGAGGGAGTTATGAAGTATTATTTATGTTGCAAGGGGTGATCCTTTAGGCTAAAAAACTTAGGATCCCCCACCTTTGTTTAAAAGTCAATCATTTTATTTGCCTAATTTTTGTTTCTTCTCCTTGTTTAGACTAATTCATATTATTCGAGTTCGGACAGGACCTACCATTATGGACCTCGAGTAGTGCCAAACACCTTCTTCTCGAGGTAATTTGAGCCCTTATCCGATCTTTGGTGACGCAACTGGTTAATCCAGAGTTATCTGCAAATAGGTTCCGTAACGTACCTTAATCCGTTAGGTGGCGACTCTATTTTTTAACACCCTTCTTTAAAAGAGTTGTCACGTGTCAAAACCCGATTTCACAAGAAAAAGAGGCATGACAGCGTGGCGACCCTGCTGGGGATATATTTTAGGCTCTTACCATTGCAAACTTTGACTATATGAATTAGTCTCTTCCAATAAGCGTGTCTTTATTATTTTGCTGTTACCTGAATATCCCGCTCCCATTTTTCCTTTCATTGCTACATGCACACCCTCTTCCTTATTTCCCCTTTATGTGAACTCATATGTAAATCTTCGCTTAATTTGGTTACAATGTGCGTTTCCCTTTATTTCCTAATCATGTTCACTTGCTTCAAACCTTTAAATTTGCTATATCATGTCTCTTCCAACCCTTACCCCTTTATTTTCTTTATTAAAATTCTTTCACATTACGCGTACTAACTTCTTCCCTGTTTTTTTTATGTCTTTACGCTTCATTTAATACTGCATTTACTGATTTCATCATGCAAAATACTTGACAACGTGTTATTTTATCTTTTCATAAAGCATGCTCCACATCATATTCCACTCATGTGCACTTAATACTAGCAGCACTTGATGAGTGTCCGCGCTCTTCCTGAATCACCCTTTTAAATTTGAAAAGTCTTATTTGCGGTAAAACTAGTTGATCAACGGTGCAATCGACGGTTCCGTACCTTTCCGTCTCAAGTTTTACACTTGAGATTACCGATCTAGACTTTTCTAGAAATCCCACTCTGATACTAATTGTGCATGCATTATGTCTAAACCTAGTATGGGTTAGAACGCTATCCGCGTGATAACTCTCCAAGGCAAACCTCGTCCAAAAGAATCGGGATTTCCATAATCCCAATGGGCATAATCATGACATGTGCATTATTTGGAGAAAACATGCTGATATGCTAATCATTAATGTGTAAATAGTCGAATCTGGAGGGGGAAAGGGCTAACTTTATCTGTTTTGCAAAAATGATGCACGAAGTCCCCAGGTTCGGCATGGTTCGAAGTATCCCACCTCTGTTTCTAGATTGGTGGGAAAATCTCCCGCCAAGCGACAAAAACCATGTGAAATAGTTCTCGGAAATTTACCTTCTTTGCTAGACATTTAGCCAAACAATGTACTGATTGAGGCTGCTACTATGTTCTGGGATAAAAAGAGGGCCGGTTTCCATTTCGGTGACATAGAAATGACTCCCCTTCTAGAGGAAATAGGAGTCTTTGCTGGACTTACCTGGGATAGCCCTGGTCTGTTGGTACCAAAAAATTGTACTTCTCGAGGTTTTCTGAAAAATGATGGGTTTTGGAAGGAACGATGAGTTAGTCTGCCTGAAGAAGTATTATGTACCATTCGACTTCCTTTACGAGCATTTGGGCACAACAAGTCCTACCATCTTTATCATGATGAATTTGCTATCACCTTTCTGGGTTGGACTCATCGCTGGGTTTTTGTGTTCATTGTTTGTTTTCTGGGGATGCTGGTATTCCCAATACAAGGAGAAAGGATTCACACTCGCTTAGATATGGTTACTAAGACCCTAATGGAAGGAATTGAGGGACAAACTTACACTATTGTCCCAATGATCGTAGCAGAGATATACCGAGCCTTGGACCGTTGCAAGAAAGGGTATAGGCATTTTGAGGGTTGCAATCTGTTACTGCAAATATGGCTGTTGGAACATCTTCAAAGGGGAAAATGCCATCAAGAATTTTTGCAGCGGCCATGGAATGACCACATAGCTTTTCACCATCCAAAAAGAATGACTTTTATCCCGGACATGTTTGAACAATCAGGAAACGCTGTGGGCTGGGTACAATTTTTTAGCCATTTGACTGACGACAAGGTCCATTAGATGTTCGAGTGGTTACCTACTTGCGAATTCATCGTCAGGTCAACTGATGTTCCTCACCTAGTGCTAATCGGATTAAGGGGTATCTATCCTTATGATCCTATCAGAGTCGTGAGTAAAGCTGGGAGGAAAAAAGTCATGCCACGAGTCTCCGAGATGATTCATTACAAAGCAGATTTCCAGGGTGATTCTATTCCATTCAAGTGCGAGGCACAACACATGTGGCATCTAAAGATCATTGTGGAAATGGATACCATCGAGCCAGATCGGTATCATGCCGGCCATGTGTATTTATACCCATCGTGGTTGGTCGATGACATAGCAGGAGAAGTCAAGCCAGGGATTGATTTGGGAAATAGGGTCATAGACGACGCTACTGAGGCGCAGGTCAAATACAGAACGTTACGCAAAATGATTTTTGAATATGAGGCCAGACACTTGGAATAACACAAAGTGGACATGGAAGAAATCTATGAATGGAGAGGAATCACTACTAAATCAACAAAGAGGTTGGAGTATTTAGAGAAGGGTCTGACGGAGCTTGAGGGGAAGATGGGTAAAATAATCATGGATTGTCAAAATGTAGAGGGCAATGAAGGAGGACATCTAGGAAGGCATATCTGCTGTTGGACATGCGTGACCTGGGGAATTTGATCGATGGGGATAAGAAGGCCAAGCTCGGAGAAGGTCCCTATGGGACCAAGTATATTAGAATTGACATTTACTTGTTTTCTAGAGTCGTTTTAGAATTCGTAATAAGGCAAATGCCACTAGTTACTCTTTACAATTATTTCCATTTTGATAGAGATTTGGGCTATTTATCACATTAATGAAATGATGCAATTATCGGCATTAAGTTTCTCCAAATCTATATGTCGCTAGGCCTACCTCGGGCACAATGAGGTCCCCCAAATTAGAACGCGAAATTATAATTCCGCAATACATGTTTAAATACTGCAAATATCCTTTCAAAATTCCTACTGAATCATTTACCTTTTTGATTTTCTTTGTTTTGATTATTCCTATCCCCTAAGGTTGGTTCGTGTATACTGGCATCATCAGCATATCATACCAAATCTAGAGGTCCTCCACCTCCTCCTCCTCCAAGTGATCCTAAAATCAAGGGAAAAGCTAAGATGGACGACATGAGTGGTATCAGGAAGGACAATGCTACACATGCAGATAATGTTGAGACTTCAGATGGTCGGAGTACTCCGACACAGAATGATTTGGTTCTACGATTGGAGCAGAAGATACTGGAGTTACAAGGGGAACTTGAGCAGGTCAACCTTTCCCTCACCTCGAACGTCCCAGATATAAACCAACATAATGCCCAAAACCCAACGCCTACTCAAAACACACCTAACCAGCATCCGCAAAATCCTCCTGCACCTCATCAATACGCCACGCCTCCCCAAAATCCTAATCCTCCAACGTTACCGACCCCTCCTCAGCACCAACATCATCCAAACCAATACCCACATACTACCACCTACCATACTCCTCAAAACACACCACAACCTACCCCTGATCCAAAAAACTAAACCAATGATCACCACTACACCCAAATCCCTGGAATCTACCAAAATAACCCCATATACGTAGAAACTCTACCTCACCCTTCATAACAAACCCTATACATACCAGAATCCATCGAGAAGGACCTGCTCATCAAGAATATGGCAGAGGAACTTAAGAAGCCCACAAGTCGAGTCCAAGGCGTCGAAGGGGGTAAAGGCATTGAGGGTCTAAACTGTGAAGATTTGTGTATTCAGCCAGACTTAGAACTACCAGAAGGTTACAAACCTCCCAAGTTTGAAATGTTCGACGGAACAGGTGACCCAAAGGTGCATCTTAGGACATACTGCGAAAAGCTCGTAGAATTTGGTAAAGCCGAAAGAATCCGCATGAAGTTATTCATGAGAAGCCTCATTGGAGACGCCCTATCTTGGTATATCAGTCAAAATCGAAAGAAGTGGGTTAACTGGGTAAACATGGCATCATATTTCATGGATCGGTTCGGATTCAATACGGAGAATGTACCAGATGTCTTCTATATCCAAAATCTTAAGAAGAAGCTGATAAAGACTTTCCGCGAGTATGCTACTCGGTGGAGATCGAAAACTGCGAAAGTAAGGCCGACATTGAAAGAAGAGCAAATGAAAAAATTCTTTCTCTGGGACCAGGATCCGCAATACTATGAGAGGTTAATGGTTATTGAAAATCCCAAATTCTCCGACATCATCAAATTGGGAGAAAGAACAAAAGAAGGAATTAAAAGCGGGATGGTAACCAATTTTGAGGCATTACAAGCTACCAACAAGGCCTTGCAGTCAGGAGGCATATCCAAGAAAAAGGAAGTAGGGGCTGTGATGGTAGAACAAGGTCCGAAATCTCCCCTCACCTACCAAACACCTCCACCCACATATCAGCCTTTACCTCCC
The DNA here is from genome assembly GCA_005239525.1 of Nicotiana knightiana. NCBI lineage: Eukaryota > Viridiplantae > Streptophyta > Magnoliopsida > Solanales > Solanaceae > Nicotiana > Nicotiana knightiana. The sequence goes on along the minus strand of ML428469.1, from coordinate 32,877 downwards.
AGATATCCACAACCCACCACCACTTACCATACTTATAATGCCCAACCATCATATTACCACTCACCACCAGTCCGCCAAAACTATCAGAAACCCAGACCAAACTTTGACCGCAGACCGCCTAGACAATATACCCCAATTTCCGAACCTATTGATCAGTTGTATGAGAGACTGAAAGCTGCTGGTTATGTCACTCCTATTCCTGTTGTTACCATGGAAAACTCCTCTCAATGGGTCAATCCGAATAAGACATGTGCCTACCACTCTAGCATGAAGGGTCATACCATTGATGAATGCTGCACTCTGAAGGACAAGATCTAGATGTTAATTGATACCAAGGTTATACAAGTGAAAGAGGCTGCACCAAACGTCCGCAATAATCCCCTCCCGGATCACAGGGGTGAGGGCGTAAATGTGATAGAAAATGATGAAGAATGGGATCCGGAAGGGTCAATTGGGCTCATTCAAGAAGAGGATGATCATAAGAAACCTACAGTCACTTTCACTCCCATTGTGGTACAAATACAACCACCAGTCAAAGTTGAAGTAGCCACACCAACTCTGTTCGAAGTTGAAGTAACAACACATACAGCTGCGCCTGCTCCGTTTGAAGTAGAAGTGACCACACCATTCACTGTGACGGTAACACCCATACCATCCTTTAAGTCTAATGCTACACCCTGGGACTATGCCGCAAAAGCAAGAAGGAAATGAAAGGGACAAATAGAATAAATCGGTGCAGAACAAGGTATGACCAGAACTGGTAGGGTTTACACGCCCGAGCATTTGGGAGGAACAAGTAAAGAAGCCACTTCCAAGCAGCCTATCATTGAAACTAGCCCGGATGATCTTTGGAGAAAAGTGCAAGCGAGAGAGTACTCTGTAGTGGACCATCTGGACAAAACCCCTGCTCTGATATCTATTCTATCATTACTGCAGAATTCTGAATCACATAGGAATGCATTGATGAAGGTATTGAACGAGGCTTACGTACCCAACAACATTACCAGTGGAGAGATGGCTAACATGGTAGGACAAGTATTGGAAAGCCGTAAGATCACCTTCCATGAAGAAGAATTGCCACTGGAAGAATTGAGCCACAACAGAGCACTACATATCACAGTACAATGTGAAGATAAATTCATTTTCAGGGTTTTGATAGATGGAGGTTCAAGTCTCAACATTTTTCCATTGACGACTTTGAAGAGATTGGGTAAAGGTTTGCATGAGATACGAGTAGGAACTATGAACATAAAAACATTCGATGGATCTCAAAGGGCCATGATAGGAGAAACCAACCTTTGCTTACAAATGAGCCCAGCTTGGTTTGATGTTGAATTCCAAGTACTCGACATATCCGCCTCATACAATTTACTATTGGGGCGACCTTAGATACACACTGCTGGGATTGTAGCATCTACTCTGCACCAGGTTGTGAAGTTCGAATGGAACCATTAGGATATGATTATTCATGGCGACGGGAGTAAACCCATTTACACCAATCAGACTGTTCTGGTCATGGAAAATAGAAGGAAGTTGGGTGGAGATATGTACCATCGAATTGAGCTTCTTAATGCAATTGAGAAGGAAAAGTGGTGGAGTAGCAAAATAGAGAGCTTATTGGCATGGGTAGGATATGAACCTGGTAAAGGGCTCGGAAAGAATCTCCAGGGTGTTGCCAAACCAATACAGTTAAAGCGTCACAATACAACTTTTGGACTGGGATATCAGTACACTTGGAATGAGTATCAAAATTGGTCGCCACCATGGCGCGGTCCTTATTACCCTCTCGAGCAACCAATACCACTTGAGCCAATACTTCCATCAGGCTGATATGATGGGGATCTGAAGAAGATGAAGTGCCAACTGGTTTGAGGAATCTATTCTTAGAATATGAAGACATGGACTGCAGTGTAATAGTTGAAAAGGTAGAGGAGGAAGGCCTCATCATCCAGACAGTGGGAAAGGGAGATATCCTCAGGAACTGGAAAGCCACACCATCAAGGATCCGCCGAGTCCCGGGGTAGCCTGGATACTAGTGTCATTTATTTTTGAAAATAATCATTTTGAGCATTTTAAAACATTTTCAGTATTTTGTTTTGGAAACATTCTTTAAATCATTAAAATCAGTTTTTGTTTGACATTTATCAATGGCATAATGTTTTATTATTTATTACTATTCTCTATATTTTTCTCTACAATATTACTATTTCTTATCTTGATGAACCAACGACTGTGACATGTAATGAGACAACGCAACATAAGGATAGCGACTCGGAAGAGATACAAGAAGAAGATGTAATACCTGAGAAAATTGTCAGAGAAGTTGAGAATTTTGAGAATAAGTCTAAGTCCAACCTAGAAGAAACTGATATAGTCAACTTGGTATATTCCGAAGCAGCCAAAGAGACTTGCATAAGCATTCACCTGTCGCCATCAGAAAAAGAAGAGTACACTCATTTTCTGAAAGAATATGAAGACATTTTCACATGGTCGTATGTAGATATGACTGGGTTGAGCACCTCCATAGTGGCTCATAAGCTACCCACCAATCCGATGTGTCTGACGGTAAAGCAAAAGCTCAGAAAGTTCAAGACATATATGAGTCTGAAAATCAAAGAGGAAGTCACCAAGCAGATCAAAATTAAGGTTCTTAGAGTGGTTGAATATGCGACTTGGTTGGCCAACATTTTGCCCGTTCCGAAGAAGGATGGGAAAGTCAGGGTGTGTGCCCACTATAGAGACCTAAATAGAGTAAGCCCCAAAGATGATTTCCCACTTCCAAACATACACATATTGATCGACAACTACGCCAAGAATGAAATCCAATCCTTTGTGGATTGCTTCGCGGGTTATCATTAGATCTGGATGGATGAAGAAGATGACGAGAAAACATCTTTATTACACCATGGGGAGTATATTGCTACAAAATGATGTTGTTTGGTCTGAATAATGCTGGGTCCACTTATATGAGAGCCATGCCAACTATTTTTCATGACATGATACACAAGGAGATAGAAGTATACGTGGATGACGTCATCATCAAATCAAAGAAGGGTACAAATCATATAACGAATTTGATAAAATTCTTTGATCGGCTTCGAAGGTACAATTCGAAACTAAATCCTGCAAAATGTGCCTTTGGAGTTCCTACTGGAAAACTGTTAGGATTCATCATCAGCCGCCAAGGAATTGAGCTAGATCCATCAAAGGTCCAGGCTATCTACGATTTTCCACCTCCAAAGAAGAAATTGAACTATGCTTGACCTGATTCCCATTTAAGAGAGGATACGTAGGAAGCCCTTTGGGTTCTGTCACAATTCAATAAAATTTTCATTTTTCCCACAATCAGATGCTGGGGCAGAATTTTGAGGTGGACCCTCAAAATTTCGGAGCAAGTCCAGTCGACATCATCGTATGCAGAACAGTCAGAAAATAGTCTAAACAACTGGGGCAGAATTTTGAGGAGGACCCTCAAAATTCTATTGCAAGGAGGTCGCAATGTCTCTAATAGTGTCGCAGTTGTTGGTTCATCCAATTTATTTAATATTGCATAGTACTGTGTTTTAAACAACTATGCACGCATACTTTTTGAAAAACTTTATTTTATGAAATAAGCTGAATGCCACCCCCGGTAACTCAAGCAGGATTTCAATGCGGAGCAAAGCAAGGCAAGCAGGCGGAGGCACGAACCAGTCCCCCCTGTAAAACTCACAATTTTTCTCTGAATGCAGGAACAAGGAATAGCCACAAATACATGCACATCTCAGAATCACTATCTTCATAACGACAAAGCTGCCAAGCGCAAATATATCTCCAGCTACGAAATACTCTGTTCCTACTTATTATTTGTTCATTGCATGAGACTAAGCTCTATCTCCATATTTGCATGAGGCTAAGCCCTGCCTCCTCAATTGAATAAAGCTAAGCTCTGCCTTCCCTTGCATGAGACTAAGCACTGTCTCCATCTTTGCATGAGGCTAAGCCCTACCTCCTCAATTGAATAAAGCTAAACTCAGCCTTCCCTTGCATGAGACTAAGAATTGTCTCCATCTTTTCATGAGGATAAGACCTGCCTCCTCAATTGCATAAGGCTAAGCTCTGCCTTCCCTTGCATGGGACTAAGCACTGTCTCCATTTTTGCATGAGTCTAAGCTCTGCCTCCTCAATTGCATAAGTCTAAGCTCTGACTTCCCTTGCATGAGACTAAGAACTGACTCCATATTTACATGAGGCTAAGCCCTATCTCCTCAATTGCATAAGGCTAAGCTCTGCCTTCCCTTGCATGAGACTAAGCACTCTCTCCATCTTGCACGAGGCTAAGCGCTGCCTCCTTAATTGCATAAGGCTAAGCACTATCTTCCCCCCGCACGAGACTAAGCATTGTCTCCATTCCTGCATAAGACTAAGCATTATATCCCCTTGCATAACCACAAATGCTGTGCTATTCAAAACTTTGCACTATTCTCTACCTCAGGGCTAAGCTCTGCCCTAATCTTACACAAAAGTTCTATTTTTCAAGCATCATGTCTTTGCATCTCATGGGCTGAAATACCGTCATTTTGTCCATAGGATTCATAGTCCGAAGGCATCATCCTTAAAACCGGAAGACACCATTCCATGTCCTGAGGATTTCTCAACATTGCGCATCATTATTCAAAGGCGTCATAGTTCAGATGCACCATCCTCATAGCCCGAGAACATCATGTAACGACCCGACCGGTCGTTCCGTGAGATTAGCACTGTTTTCCCCATTTCTGCTTTATCATATGTTGCTTAGCCTATTTATGTTGTGTTGGGTCGGTTGGTTCGGGTTCGGAGTGGTCGTGATGAGATCAGAGACACTTAGTCTCTTAAATTAGCTTAATAGTTGAAAAGTCAACTAGGAGTTGACTTATAGGTAAATGACCTTAGAATGTGGATTTTATGGCTCGTATAGCTTCGTTAGGTGATTTGGGACTTAGGAGTGTGTTCAGAATGAAGTTTGGATGTCCGGTGTAGAATAAGGCTTGAATTGACGAAAGTTAGTTTTTGACGATTTCCGGTCGGCAGTGGAAAATAGGCTATCGGGGTCGGAATAGAATTCCGGGAATTTGAGCAGGTTTGTATGTCATTTTGGATATGTGTGAAAAGTTTCAGGTCAATCGGATGTGTTTTGGATCGTTTCGGCATCTTTGGTGAAATTTAGAAGTTTCAAAGTTCATAGGCTTGAATTTGATGTAATTTTGGTGTTTTTGGGTCGTTTTTGGTGTTTCGAAGGTTCGACTAAGTTTGAATGAGGTTATGGAATATGTTGGCATATTTGGTTGAGGTCTCGTGGGCCTCGAGTGTGTTTCGGGTGGTTAACGGACCAACTCTTGGCTTAAAGACTTGGTAGATTTTTGCTGGTGTTATTTTCCGGTTTCCTTCTATGCGATCGTGGGAGGACGTTTGCGATCACGTAGGCCTAGCTGGGGATGACAAGATTTTTATTATATGCGATCGCATGGTGGAGGTTGCGATCGCGTAGATTTGAAAGGCGCGTGAGTGCGCTGAGCCATTGTTCTTCGTGATCGCTTAGAGTGGTTCGCGATCGTGTGGGTTTATGTCCTGCTGAATCGCGATCGTGTGTGTATGTCTGCGATCGCGTAGTGTAATTTGATGGGGCAGCAGATTTGTTCTTCGCGATCGCGTGGGAGCTTCCGCGATCGAAGTGAAGAAAGAGGCCTGGACAGACTGTTTTTAAGTTCTAATTTCGGGGGTTCTTGGCCATAACTTGTTTTTCCATTAGAGAGCTCGGGGGAAGGAGATTTTGGACGTGATTTTCAGTGGGATTCTTGTGGTAAGTGTTCTTCAATCATTTTTGGTTCAATTTCATGAATTTTTCTTGATTTTCACCATGCAAATTGAGGAATTTAAAGTAGAAAATTTTGGGAAATGGGAGGAAAATTTGAAAATTTCTTTTGGTGATTTGAGTGGGCAATTGAGGTCGGATTTTTATAAATTTGGTATGGGTAGACTCGTAAGGGAATGAGGATTCTAGTTTATGATTTTTATCAAATTCCGAGACGTGGGCCCGGGGCTCGGGTTTGGTCAATTTCGGAAATTGTGCTTAAAATTTATATCTTTCGATTGGGTTTTGTTCCGTTAGCACATGTTGATGATGTTAATCTGGTTTTGGTTAGATTCGAAGCATTTGGGAGCCAATTCGAGGGGCAAGAGCATCGCAGGGTAGCTTTTGGGCTGTTTTGAGGTAAGTAACGATTGTAACTCTAAACCTGAGGGTATGAAACCCCGGTATTTGATATTGTTTTGGTAAATGAGGTGACGAGCATGTGGGCGTGCACTGATAGGTATTGTGACCTGGTACGTCCCGTAGCGGTTATTAAGCCGTGTATTCAATTTGAAACCTTATGACATCCTGTATTTTAGAAGTTTATACTTGTATATGGGATGTGAGACATGTTTGGGGACTTGTGCCGACCTGTTTAGACCCTCAGAGGTACTTTTACACTATTCTCACACTATGCTGACAGAACAATTGTGAACTCAGTCATGTTTCCTACTTGTTGTTATTTTCACTATTATCACACAGTTGTGAAACTCTGAGAGGTATTTCGGGCTGAGGCCGAGAGCCGAGTATGTAAGGATAGTTATGGATCGGGCTGCCCACCGCAGCAATATATATGTTATATATTACATATGGATCGGGCTGCNTATATATATATATATATATATATATATATATATATATATATATATATATAGATCGGGCTGCACGCTGCAATAATAAACATATTGGATCGGGCTGCACGCCGCAACAAATATAGCGCTTGGGCTGTAGCAGCCCCTCCGGAGTCTGTACACCCCTAGTGGGCACAATCGACTATTATATGGCTCGGGCTGCACGCCGCAACGTATGTTATATGGATCGGGCTACAAGCCGCAACGGGTTATTATATGGATCGGGCTGCACGCCGCAAAGGGTTATTATATGAATCGGGCTGCACCCGCAATAATATATATATATATATATATATATATATATATATATATATATATATATATATATATATATATATATATATATATATATATATTGGTTCGGGCTGCCCGTCGCAGCAGTTGTGTGCATTTATGGTACTTGCTGGGTACCAGTGTTTAAGTGAGAGCATGAGATTCTGATAGTGGAGTCACGAGTGACTGAGAGGCTTGCCCGATAGGATTTATTTGTGAGTGATACTGTGCCAGAGGGGCCTATGTTTTTATGAAACTACTGTTTTCACTCTTCTTTACATTGAGCCTCTGATGATAATGTTGGACAAATGTTTTTATACGAGATTTTAAATGGAAACTGGAGTTTTTATGAAATATTCGAAAATGTATATTCCTGACTTGATTTACTTATTTTCACAGTCACTTATTATATGGATTTACATGATTTATAAATGCTCGTTACTACACTCAATTTTTAGTTACTTTGATTACTTACTGAGTTGGCGTACTCACGTTACTCCCTGCACCTCTGTGTGCAGATCCAGGTATCGGACCATCTTACTAGTTGATTTTTGGACGTGCTTGGAGTTGTTCGAGGATCGAGGTAGTTGCTCAGCGTCCCCAGCTCACCTCCTTTCCTTTCCTCGGTTCATAGCCTTTGTCTTTTGTACTTCAGGATTTTGTAGTAGCAAGTCACCGCATTGTACATTGTATTTACAGTCTTAGATGCTCATGACAGTTGACTGCAGGTTTTAGGGAAGTGTATAAATTGTTGATCTCATTTTGGTTGTTTTAAAATCTGCTAATTTTGGGAAATTATGAAATATTATGATAGTTTGAAATGGTTGGATAGCATAGCTCCACGATAAGATCCATCACGGCCGGCTTAGGATTTGGGGTCGATACAAGTTGGTATTAGAGCCTAGGTTACATAGGACTCAACGGTCTTGAGCAGGTTTAGTAGAGTCTTGTAGATCGGTACTGAGACGTCTGTACTTATCTTCGAGAGGCTACAAAACCCTTAGGAACAATCTCATTTTTCTTGAATTCTGCCGTGCCATTTTGGTTGATTCTGGAAGTCTAAACTTCTGTTGATTCATTCTCTCACAGATGGTGAGGACTCACGCTACCGATCAGAGTGATCAGCTGCCAGCGGGACCGGCGGGTGGTCGAGGCCGTGGTGGAGGTAAGGGACCCGCCCGTGCAGCAGCCAGGGAAGTACCAGTTGATCCTCCTACTATTCAGGATCAGGTTCCCATCGTAGATGCTCCAGCGGGACAGGCTCAGGCACCGGCAATGCCTATTGTTATTCCGGGTCTTCAGGAGACCTTAGCTCAAATATTGACTGTGTGTACCACCCTTGCTCAGGTAGTTGCCGCTACTTCTCAGGACATGGGAGGTAGTCAGACTCCAGTTGCCTGGACACCTGAGCAGGTTACTTAGGGCCATCAGACACCGGGGGCGGTTCCAGCCCAACCGGTCACTCTAGTGCGGGACTTCGTGGTTCCAGCAATGCCAGATGATGAGCAGCGTAGGCTGGAGAGGTTTAGTAGACTTCAGCCTCTGACATTTAGTGGTGCTGAGGGCGAGGATGCCCAGGGTTTTCTGGATAAGTGTCAGTGGATGCTTCGTATTGCTGGGATTCTGGATACCAGTGGGGTCTCGTTTGCTACTTTTCAGTTTTCTGGTGCTGCTTTCACTTGGTGGGAGTCTTTTGAGAGGCGTAGGCCTGTTGGTTCAACACCCCTCACCTGGCAGCAATTCTCCACTATCTTCTTGGAGAAGTATGTACCCCAGTCTCATAGGGAGGAGCAACGCATGCATTTTGAGCAGCTGTGTTCGGGGGAGCTATTAGTGACGCAGTATGAGATGCGGTTTTTAGAGTTGGCTCGTCATGCCACCGAGTTGGTCCCTACTAATAGTGAGAGGATTAGGAGGTTCGTGGATGGCCTCACTTACCAGCTCCGCCTTTTCATGACTCGGGAGAGAGTGTTAGGTGCTATCTTCGAGCAAGTTTTTGATATTGCTCGAGATATTGAGTCGGTTCGCCGCTAGGAGCTGGTAGAGAGGGAGGCCAAGAGGCCTCATGGATCGGGTGGTTCTAGTGGTGCTCCTTCCAAGGGGCAGATTTAGCATGGTAGAGGTCGTTCGTTCAGGCCTCCTCGGTCAGACCGCCCAGCCCATAGTGGAGCATCTTCGGGGCATGGTCCTCGCAGTTCTCAGCCAGGCCGTTCTTCATTCGGTGCCCTTCCATCCCAGAGTGCGGCTCGAGCACCATCAGTTCAGGGTTCCTCTATGCATGGTTCTCCTAGTGGCCATTCTGGTTCCAAGGGTTCTTTTCAGTCCCCGTCTCCAGCTCCAGGGAGTTGTTATGAATGTGGAGAGTTCGGGCATATGAGGAGGCAATGTCCTCATCTTCTTGGAGGCCCATCTCAACTGAGGAGCCAACATTCGACTTCAGCTTCAGTTATTTCACCACCCACCCAGGCAGCCAGGGGTGGTAGTCAGTTAGCTAGAGGCCGCCCTAGAGGGGGAGGTCGAGCAGGTAGAGGTCAGGACCGTATGTATGCATTTCCAGCCCGGCCAGATACTATGGCCCCCGATGCAGTGATCGCAGATATTGTCTCAGTCTGTCGCCGAGATGATTTGGCTTTATTTGACCCTAGTTCTACATATTCCTATGTTTCATCATATTTTGTGCATTGAGTCTTTAGTTACATCTGTTCATGTGTTGACTCCGGTGGGCCATACAATTGTTGTGGACCGTGTGTATCAGTTGTGTGTGGTATCTATTGGGGGTCTGGAGACCCGAGTGGACCTACTGCTACTCAGCATGGTCGATTTTGATGTGATATTGGGCACGAACTGATTATCTTTGTGTCATGCTGTTCTTGATTATCACGTTAAGACTGTGACCTTAGCTATGCCAGGATGTCTGAGGGTTGAGTGGAGAGGTTCTTCTGAGTATGTACCTAGCAGGGTGATTTCCTACCTGAAGGCTCAGCGTATAGTTGAGAAGGGGTGTTTATCGTATTTGGATTTTGTGAGGGATGTCAGTGGTGATACTCCCGCTATTTACCCGGTTCATGTGGTCCGTGACTTTCCAGACGTGTTTCCTGCAGACCTGCCAGGCATGCCACCTGACAGGGACATTGATTTTGGTATTGACCTAGTGCCAGGCACTCAGTCTATTTTTATTCCACCTTATCGTATGGCACCAGCGGAGCTAAAAGAATTAAAGGAGCAGCTTCATGAACTCCTAGATAAGGGGTTCATTCGGCCTAGTGTGTCACTTTGGGGTGCACCGGTGTTGTTTGTAAAGAAGAAAGATGGTCTATGCATATGTGTATTGATTATCGGCAGCTAAACAGGGTTATGGTGAAGAACCGGTATCCCTTGCCTCGTATAGATGACTTGTTTGATCAGTTGCAAGGTGCCAGGGTGTTTTCCAAGATTGACTTGCGTTCCGGCTACCATCAGTTGAAGATTCGGAGGCCAGACATTCCGAAGACTGCTTTCAGGACTAGATATGGCCATTATGAGTTTCTGGTTATGTCATTCAGGCTGACCAATACCCCAGCAGCCTTTATGCACTTGATGCACAGTGTATTCCGGCCTTATCTGGATTCTTTCATCATCGTGTTTATTGACGATATCTTGGTGTATTCCCAATCTCGGGAGGATCATGAGCAGCATTTGAGAGTTGTGCTTCAGACCTTGAG
>ML428469.1:0-19096 GCA_005239525.1 Nicotiana knightiana | reverse complement strand
AATAATGGCAAAGATTCCCTAGGAAAATTTGACCCCAGAAGTGATGAGGGAGTATTCTTGGGATATTCATCACATAGTAAAGCTTATAAAGTGTATAATAAAAGAACTATGTGTGTAGAAGAAAGTATACATGTTGTCTTTGATGAAACTAACATTCTTGCTGAGAGACATGAACCTGAAGATGAGGAGCTTAGACTGGTAAGAAGCAGTGATCACACTGAAGCAAGCATGAAAGGTGGAACAAGTGATGGACCAGGTTCAACTACCCTAAGCATCATGACAGGGAGAACTCAACATATGCAACCTGGCCCTGATCCTGCTCTACAACAACAAGACATCATGGAATCATCTATGAATGAACAACTAGTACTTAAGCCACACATATATCAGAGTTCTCACCCTCTTGAGAACATCATAACAGATTTGGCATATGGAATCAAGACAAGATCCTCCTTGAAAAATCTGTGTGCATTTGATGCCTTTCTATCCATGATCGAACCAAAGAACATTGGAGAAGCCCTACAAGATGCTGATTGGGTAAATGCCATGCAAGAAGAGCTGAATCAGGTTGAAAGAAGTCAAGTATGGCACTTGGTACCCAGGCCATTGAATAGATCTGTAATTGGCACCAAGTGGGTCTTCGGGAACAAGCTCGATGAGGATGGAACTGTTACAAGGAATACGGCAATATTAGTTGTTCAAGGATATAGTCAAGAAGAAGGAATTGACTATGATGAGACCTTTTCCCCTATGGAAATACTAGAGGCAATCAGGCTTCTTATAGCATTTGCTGCACACATGGAATTCACTCTTCATCAGATGGATGTTAAGAGTGCCTTTCTAAATGGCTATCTGAAGGAAGATGTATTTGTCAAGCAGCTTCCAGGTTTTGAAAGCAAGGAGTCATCTGAACACGTATACAAACTCGACAAGGATCTATATGGTCTCAAACAGGCACCAAGAGCTTTGTACGAATGATTATCAAAATTCCTGCTAGAACATGGGTACAAACGAGGCAAAATTGATAGTACCTTTTTCTTAAGGGAAAATGGTAAGGATCTCCTGGTTGTGCAAATATATATGGATGATATCATATTTGCGGANAGATGAGTATGATGGGTGAGCTAAACTTTTTCTTAGGCTTGCAAATTAAGCAAAACCCAAATGGAACAATGATCCACCAACAAAAGTATGTGAAAGAATTGCTCAAGAATTTTAAAATTAAGACTCAAAAGAAATAGACACTCACATAGCCACATCTACAAAATTGGATGTGTATAACCCTAGTTCATCTGTTGACCAGAAGCTTTATAGAGGGATGATTGGGTCTCTATTGTATCTCACTGCCAGCAGACCTGATATTGTGTTCAGCGTGGGAATGTGTGCTAGGTTTCAGGAAAATCCAAAGGAGTCCCACCTCACTCCAGTAAAGAGAATTTTGAGATATTTGAAAGGCACCACTGATTTGTGCCTTTGGTATCCTAAATGTAGTAATTTCGACCTTGTAGGATATGCTGATGCTGATTATGCAGGATTCCTGGTTCACAGGAAAAGTACTTCAGGTATGGCTCACTTTTTGAGTTCATGCCTTGTGTCTTGGGCCACCAAGAAACAAAATTCAGTAGCCTTGTCTACTGCTGAGGCTGAATATGTAGCTGCAGCCTCATGCTGTGCCCAGTTGTTATGGATCAAACAACAACTCATGGACTTTGGTATGTGGGATGCATTCCTATATTTTGTGTTAACACTAGTGCTATTAGTATGACGAAGAACCCGATTCATCNAAAAGGAATGATCTCAATCGAATTTTGTGCTACTGATCATCAAATTGCTGATATATTCACTAAAGCACTTAGTAGGGAGCATTTTGAGAGAAACAAGCTGGAGTTAGGGATGATTAAGATCACCTGATTGAAGAGAAAGAATTTTTTTTTATATAAATGATTTTTTGGCTAAATAATTTTAATTAGGTACTTAATCAGATTAATAATTTCTCAGCATCATGTCTTTATTTCCATACTCTTGTGCCATGTATTAATATGATTCCCTCGATACTAATAATGTTTATCTATCTTTGTAAATTGAGGCAATGTAAAGATTTCAAACAGGATGAACCTGGTTCATCTATGCTGATTCATCTGACTGACAAGGTACGTACTATTCTCCATATAGTAATTCAATTACAGTCACACATGAGCAGGAGTCTATCTATAATCGGTTCATTCCTAAGTCTTTGTACTAATCCATAAATGAACCCGTTCCAAGGAGTCACATCAACACTCAATTAGCCTAGAAATAGGGAACTCTTAACCCTCAAATCAATGACACTCCTACAACCATTAGACTTCCACTTGAATAAATTTTTTTATCTGTTGTAATATTAATGGCCATATGTTATAAAAGACAATCATTACTCCTCTCTTCATAAAGCTTCCTTCAAACCAAGTTTAACTCATATTACACTACCCAAAACTTTCAACTCGTCCTTTCCTCTTAACAAAGCATAAAAATGTCTTCACCTCTACCACTGTCTTCGTCTAATTCCTCACCTAATCGTGATTACGATGGAGGAAATTCTGAATCTGTCTCCAATTCTCCATCTGTTTACAACTCTGAATCACCAGAAATTCCATCATCCCCTAAAAATACACCCGTTCTTGAACCCACTGCAAATCCTACTCCCGTCCCCAAGAATCGTCATGTTAAAGTTCTTGCCTGGAAATCTATCGCTTCTGGGGCTAGAGAAAAATTCTTGGAGGACCTTATTAAAGCAAACAAAGGTACTAAGTCAGATTCATCCAATGAGTCCTTCAAATCAGCTAATGAGGAAGAAGCACCTGGTTCAACCAGTTCTGAAAAAGGTAATCTTGAAATCGATTCTGAATTTACTTCTGCTGATAAAAGATTCGTGTTGGTAGGGTCTGTTGTTGATGTAGAAATACCTGGAAGAAAGAAGGGTGGGAGAAAATAAAGAATTCTTTTGAGAGAGGGAGAAGAAGATGTGAGGGGATCTAGGGAGGATGGTGCCATGCTGGTTATCTGTGGCCCAATTCCTGAAACTATGGGAGAAGAAGTCACTGATTTAGGGGGAAGCATAGTAGAGGAAGCTGCATCAGGTCTTGCAAGTCTGAAGAAAGCTACAGATGAACCTGGTTCATCGGGGGAAGAAACATTGGCTGAAAGGCTAAGAAAACTGGGGGAGTCTTATAACCCCAAGAGAAGAAGGAGTCAGAAACCCAAGAAGGCAACTCACCCATTTTCTTCAAAGAAAAGGAAAATTTCTGAAGTTGCTAATGTTAAAGAAAAAGTTAGAGCTACTCGAAGCACTGTGAGAGAAGAAGAAGAGAAATTAGAAAATGCTCTGAAGGAGAGCAAGAAGAAGAGGGCAGCAAAAGGAAAAGCAAAAGTTGGAGAGCCTATTGAGGATATTGAGAATGAAGAGACTGGGTTGGACCTGGTCCAACAGGAGGAGCAACCTGCTCCGGGTGTGGCTGAGACACCAAAACCCGAAAATGCTAAGGCTTCTTCAAAGAGGTCAGCTAGGATGTCTGTCGCACCAACAAGATCTGTTAAGAAGACCAGGGCCAAGCCAAAGAGAGTGAAAGTTGTTTATGATGATGATGCAAACTGGAGTGGAGAAGAGGAGAAGGAAATTGGAGTGGTGACTGACAGAGTTACCATGTTTGGAAAAAGAACAATTTTAAAGGGTAAGCTGGTGAAGGATTTAGCGGAGCCTGGAATGCAATATCTAATGGAAACTCTGGACGTATAAGGATGGAAGGACCTGGTCCTTCGCATGGAAGGCAGGCTGGAAAGAGCTGAGTTGATTGAGTTTATGGGGAATGCAAGTTTCAAGGAAAGCAGGGTCACGTCTATGATCAAAGGAATTGAGGTTTCCTTTGATGTCAAAGAACTGGGTGTTATTCTTAACATACCAGCTGAGGGATATGAGGACTATACAAGGCAGAGATGGCCTTGTCTAGATGTGATGGCCTAAGCAATCGACATCACCAGGTTCTTTAGTGATAGTGAGAAGGAGATTGAACCCAATCCGGTTTACAAGAGTGAGATGAAGCCCGAGCATAAGCTACTCTTTGAGTTCGTCATCAAGTTCCTACTGCCTAGACAAGAAAGAAGGCACATGGAAAATTATATGGATCTACATTGATGGAATGCTTGTACAAGGGAAAGAAAATTAATTGGCCAGCTTTTATCATCAAACTCCTTGACAGAGTGGTGAACGGAACCAAGGCACACACAATTCCTTATGGCTTCATTCTGACAGCAGCGCTTGCACATTTTAGGGTTCCAGTAAAGAAGGCTGAGATGGCTACGACCAAAGATTATTTTGGGAAAGAAACTTTGCTTACATGTGACTATAATGTCAATGTTCCTATGGATGAACCTAGTTCATCTAGGAAGCAACCAGTCAACAGCAAATTTAGAACTTTGGTGCAAGAAAACGAGATTAAGGATATGGAGATCCTTCGCATGAAGTCTCGTGTGATTGAGGTTGAAGAAGAGAGGGATGATCTTAGAGCTTAATTAGCAAAGGAGAAATAAAAGAACGAGGGTGTTCTTCAGCAGACGATGTCTCTCCTACAATCCAAGTCCACAACCTCCACTGCACCTTCCCATCCTTAGGCTTCTCAGAGCTTCCATAACCCATCTTAAGACTAGTTATCAGTTTCAGTTCATTTTATTTTTTTTTGCTCATGGTTGGTTGTTTTTATTTTTCAATTTTGCTTTTAGTTATTGACTTGTCTCAATTTCTGAGTTGGCTAACATTTATTGGTTTCTTGTGTTGATTAATCATGCTTTGCACCTGCAGTTGCCTCAATGGCCATGAGTAATAATTAATAAAACTAGTAAGTATATTATTTTGCAAACTTTTTGATGATGCCAAAAGGGGGAAGATAGATATGTGCTGAACTTGCTGAACTTTTCAAAAGTATTTTTAAAGTGATATTTTGTGCGACCCCATGTGTTTTTTCTCTCTCCTCTTACGTAATATACGTAACGTGGCGTGGTTATACAAGGTATATATGATTGGGTATAGCACATTGAGAGAATAAGACTGAAAATGTGTGGTAATATCAAGGAAAAAAACTAAAGCTTTAGGTCAAAGGAATCCTTTAAACAATGTTTCGTGGTTAAAGAAATGACTCGGGTAGCACCCCGCACGTTCGGTAGGTTTAAGTTAACTTTCACCTGTGGGATAAGACTAAGAGTGTCTAATATGCTAAGAATAATGTGTTATGAGGTATTATAATATCACACTGGTCACATGTTAATTTTTGGAGTCAAACAAGTTGCGAAATAAAGGTCGGCAAAAGTTATCATAAATTTCGCTAATAAATTTTCTAAACTTTAGGTCAAATGTATCAGATCATTTATCCCAATATATAAAGAGTTATGGGACCTACCGAATCGAAGGTCTACGAGTCTAGTTCGTAACCAAACAAACCTCACATCAAACTAACATCGGAGTAAGAAGTTATGACTGTTTTCCGGGCTGAAATCGGGTCNATTTCTATCGTTAAAGTTTGCCCCCGTGCCTAGAAACGCAATCTCTACGCTTTGCAATTGTTTTCCCTTCTATTAACTGTGTTTGGAGCTATTTTTGGAAGATAGGAATTTGTTGTTCTTGCTGGTTCTTCAAGATTTATACTTGGTTTGTAGGTAATCATCTTCGGACTCTTTTATGATCATTTTTACAAAGTTCTACGAACGTTTCGTCAAGTTAGGGTCATATGGAAAATCTGCCGATTTAAACTCAATTATGAACTGTTTATAGGTGCATATAAGATGCATATATATAGTGTTTGTGAAGCTTAGGACGTAAGGAACAACGTTCGTGAAAGAACTACCGACATTTAGACGTTCGTTGGAAAGGTATGTTAAGGCTAAGCTCCGTCCTTCCTTTTAGCACGAATTCTGGAAAATTCCTAAGATGCCAAATGTGGTATTTTACTATTCTATTACTAGGAAGACCTTCTGAGAAAGGCATTGGGATCGTAGCTGAAGTATTTTTATGATGCTATTAGGTTGATATTCCACTCGTTCGGTTAAATAGGGTATTCGACATCTATATATGTTATTTTGTCGGCTTTCTTAACTATATGTCCATATATATGAATTCTTATTCGTATTTGGGTTGTGTGACTTAAAAATAAAGGCTTTAGTATTTGTGATCAGTCCTTCTTCCCTGTAAAGTGTGTTTTAAAATATCTAAAGTGATACGTCGATTTCCAAAAAATCTCAAATATAATTTTTATGTTTAAACTACTAAAACACTTGATTTTTTTGAAATAATTTCTTTTACTAATTATCAAGAAGAGGTATAAGGACTAAGTGAACCACCTTAAACTTTTTATGAACATCTTCAGAGTTAAGTTATCTTTCTAAAAGTCGAGTTCAGTTTTCAAGCTTATTCAAAAAACATATGAGGTTCACCGAGACATTTGTATGCGATACGAAGGTGATTATGAGATTATGAGAACAAGAGTACCAATGAGCCAAGATTGGCTAAGTTCTTGTTATGGCCTATTATGTGCATTCAAAGTTCATATCATACATGGCATATTATGCATGGACTTCGAGCTATAATTGGAGGTAAGGGGCCTATTTGCCCGAAAGACTATATATATTTTACAGATGGCCACAGGTTGGAAATATGATACCGGTTAACTACCGGAGAAACCGCGATTTCTAGAATTTGGTTGGGTATGTCATGTATTTTCATCAATATATATGTATTCACGACATACGATTACACGAGCATACCATGCATATTTGATTACTATGAGGTCGGATGTCGGCCATGGAGGATATCAGAGTTTCAGTGTCAGGTGGTATCTCTATTACCCTTTTTACATCATCTATGTATGATTCTACTTTCTGCCTTACATACCAGCACATTTTTATTTGTACTGATGTCCCGTTGCCTGGGGATACTGCATTTTCGTCTCGTGCATGCAGGTCCAGGTAAGGACTCTGATCGACCCCTCCGCTAGGATTTCGGGGTTCAGTTGTGAGTTAGTAAGCTCCACCTCTTCCTGGAGCTTCCATAGGATGGTCACTTTTGTTGTATAGTTTGGGTATAGTCGTGGCCTTGTCCCGACATCGCTTATGACACTCTTAGAGGCTATTGTGGACATAGTATTCTGGGTTTCTTTTTGCAGCTTTCAGTCTCCAGACCATAGGCTTGGCATGTATATATATGTGTGTAGGCATGTATGTCTTCAGTCGCGGCCTCGTCGGCCAGCTAGTACTTTATTATTTTGGCTTGTCTACCTTTGTTTATATGTCTTATTGTTATTCAGGTCATGACCTTAACGATCCAGGCTTAGTATTTCAGATGTTGTGCTACCTGATCTGTTGGGTCCCCAGTTTAGTTAGCTAGTATGTTTAGTGGCTAACTCGATCGAATACAGATCGAGTGCCAATCGTGCCTCCCCTAGTTTGGGGCATGACAAACTTTGTATCAGAGCAGGCCGTATCCCAGGGAGTCCACGAGCCGTGTCTAGTAGAGTCTTGCTTATGGGTGGGTTGTGCACCACACTTATAATCAGGAGGCTATGAGGCATTTAGGAATGGTTACGTTTCTTTCAATTAATAGATCGTGCTATAGAGAGACATTATAAGAACATATGAAATCAAAATTGTGCTTTGTGTTTCTTATCTAACAGGCTACCTACGCTCAGGAGATGGCACAACAAGAGATATGTATGGATCCGGGGGAAATTTCCAGTCGTTCCCCACCAGGTCAGAGGGATAGATTTCCCTTAGAGGCACACAGTGAGTTTCCAGTACCCTAGTTTCAGCTTCCCCAGCACTTGTTGGAGCCCAGGGAGATGCAATACCCCCAGCCTCACCAGTTCCATTGGTACCTGAGGCAGCTAGAGACACAGGACCTCCATCACCTGTTGTTCCCCATCAGAGACTAGGGAGCAGGGGATGAGGGAGGCAGTTCAGTTGCTGACTAGGATGGTTTCTATTCATGAGCAACAGCTAGAGTCCGGGGTAGATGCCCAGAGAGATCTGACAGGAAGCTCGACGGTACGAGAGTTTCTTCACTTGGCCCCTCCATTATTTACAGGATCCAGTTCCACTGAGGATCCCCAGGACTTTATAGACCATATGTATAGAGTATTGAGGGTGATTCATGCCTTCGTCATCGAGGCTGTGGAGGTTCTTTTTTTCGACTACGTGATGTAGTTGTCCTATGGTATGAGGCATGGGAGAGATCTAGAGGACCTGATGCTCTGCCAGCAGAATGAGAGGACTTCTCTAAGGCCTTTTTAGCCCATTATTTGCCATGGGAGGTTCGGGAGGCCCGTCTTGACCAGTTTCTTAGCCTGAAGTAGGGGGATATGAGTGTGAGGGATTATAACCATAAGTTTAATTCTTTGGCGAGGTATGCACCAGATATCGTACGTACTATGAGGGCTAGAGTTCATCATTATGTGGATGGTTTGGGGGATCATCTGATTAGAGATTGTAGGGTAGCATCCCTATTGGATGATGTAGATATTTCCCGCATACAGGCTTTCACTCAGACTACAGAGGACCTTTCCCGTCGGATTCGTGATACTCACAGGGATAGGGAGAAGAGTAAGAGGGATCGTACTATGGGGTCTTATAGGGAGACACTNAGGGATAGGGAGCAGAGTAAGAGGGCTCGTACTAGGGGGTCTTATAAGGAGCCACGGGGTGATTTTTGGCCCCCACTCCATCGATATCCACCTCGGTCAGCAGGTAGTTTCCCACCACAGACACAAAGCCAACAGTTTGATCGTTATATTCAGTAAGGACCGGGGCAGAGCTCAGGCCAACCTGAGGGCCGTCGACACGAGTGTTCCGCCCAGATGAGACAACCTACTCCTCCATGTACTCAATGCACTAAGATGCACACCAGGCAGTGTAGACAGGGTTCGAGTGGATGTTATCATTGTGGGCAGACAGGGCATTTTATTAGCCGGTGCCCAAGGTTAGGCAGAGGTGCACCAGCTCAGCCTTCAGGATCCACAGCAGCCTCTTCGCCGTCAATCCGTGCTCCCCGAACAGGTCCACAGTANTGCCCGGGGTTAGGCAGAGGTGCACCAGCTCAGACTTCAGGATCCACAGCAGCCTCTTCGCCCTCAGTCCGTGCTCCTCGACCAGGTCCACAATCTACTCAGGGCCGTGGTAGGGGGAGAGGTGGAGGAAACACCTCAGGTTCTAGTGGTGGCCAGAACCGCTTTTATGCACTCACAGGCCGACAGGATTCAGAGGCTTCCCCAGATGTTGTCACAGGTATATTGACAATACATTCTCATGCCATTTATGCCTTGATAGATCCTGGTTCTACATTTTCATATATTACTCCATTTATTGCTGGTAAGCTTGACATGAGATCTGAGTTGTTGCCGCAGTCAGTTGAGGTGTATACGCCAGTTGGTGACTCTATTGTAGCTAGTCATGTCTATCGAGGTTGTACAGTGTTAATTAATGACCGTCCAACCTCTGTTGATTTAGTTGAATTGGTTATGCTAGACTTCGATGTCATTATGGGTATGGATTGGTTGGCAGCTTGTTATGCTAATATTTATTGTCGTGCAAAGTTGGTCCGATTTTATTTTCCTGGTGAGCCTGTTCTTGAATGGAAAGGTAATGCAGCCACGCCCAAGGATAAGTTTATTTCATACCTTAGGTCTCGGAAGTTTATTGCTAAAGGCTGTATATACCACCTGGTTCATGTCAGGGATATAGATAAGGAGCCGGCGACTCTTCAGTCGGTTCCTATTGTGAATGAATTCCCGACGGTATTCCCTGACGAGCTTCCAGGAATTCCCCACGAAAGGGAAATCGATTTCTCTATAGATTTTCTTCCTGATATGCAGCCTATATCCATTCCTCCCTATAGAATGGATCCTGCAGAGCTAAGGGAATTGAAGGAACAACTAAATTACTTACTCGATAAAGGTTTTATTAGGCCAAGTACATCCCCATGGGGTGCTCCGGTGCTCTTTGTTCGAAAGAAAGATGGATCCTTGCGGATGTGTATTGACTACAGGCAACTAAATAAAGTCACTATCAAGAATAAGTATCCTCTTCCACGGATTGATGACCTGTTCGACCAGTTACAAGGTGCCAAATGTTTTTCAAAGATCGACTTGCGATCCGGTTATCATCAACTACGAGTCAGGGATATTGATATCCCAAAAACAGCATTTAGGACGAGGTATGGCCATTTTGAATTCCTTGTCATGTCTTTCGGGCTTACAAATGCCCCAGCAGCCTTTATGGATCTTATGAACCGGGTATTCAAACCATTCTTGGATGAATTTGTGATTGTGTTTATTGACGACATCCTAATATATTCACGATCGGAAGCCGAGCATGCGGACCACTTGCGAGCTGTATTACAGACTCTCCAGGACTACAGGTTATATGCTAAATTCTCTAAATGTGAATTTTGGCTAACTTCTGTAGCTTTTCTTGGTCATGTTATTGCTGGCGATGGTATCAAGGTTGATGGCCAAAAGATTGAAACTGTGATGACTTGGCCGAGGCCCTTGAATCCGACAGAAGTTCGTAGCTTTTTAGGCTTGGCAGGGTATTACCGAAGGTTTGTCGAGGTATTTTCCTCTATCTCTGCACCATTGACGAAACTGACACATAAGGGAGCTAAGTTTCAGTGGACTGAGGCATGTGAACAAAGTTTTCAGGAACTAAAGAAAAGGCTTACTACGACACATGTCTTGACTCTTTCGGATGGCATCGAGGGTTATGTTGTATATTGTGATGCCACGAAATTGGCCTAGGTTGTGTTCTTATGCAGCATGGTAAGGTTATCGCGTATGTCTCCATACAGTTGCGGAAACATGAACAGAACTATCCTACGCACGATCTTGAGTTAGCCGCAGTTGTCTTTGCCCTAAAGATTTGGTGGCATTATCTATATAGGGTTCATATTGATGTTTTCATCGACCACCAGAGCCTTCAGTATTTATTTAAACAGAGGGAGCTGAACCAACGACAAAGAAGATGGCTAGAATTACTAAAGGACTATGATGTTGATATTTTATATCATCCCGGCAAAGCTAATGTTGTTGTTGATGCCCTTAGCCGGAAGTCCATGGGCAGTCTAAGCCATGTTGAAGCTGATAAGGTCAAGATGACCAAATATCTATGCCATCTAGCTAGTTTGCGGGTGCGTTTGGTAGACACAGAGGGTGGACGCATTCTCGTTCAGAATACGGCAAAATATTCTTTTGTTACTGAAGTGAAAGAGTAACAACACGAGGATCCTGAGCTTATAAAACTGAGGGAAAGAATTCCACAGCAGTGACAACCTTTATTTGAGCTAACTGGAGATAGAGTTCTTAGATACCAGGGCCTCTTATGTGTACCNAGATGTATCGGGACCTTCGACAGATCTATTGGTGGAATGGAATGAAAAAAGATATCGCGGAGATGATAGCCCAATGTCCTAACTGCCAGCAAGTTAAAGCCGAACATCAGAGGCCTGGAGGCCTAACTCAGTATATTGAGCTTCCATTATGGAAATGAGACATGATAAATATGGATTTCATACTGGTTTGCCTCGCACTGCACGGAGGTATGATTCTATTTGGGTAATTATTTATAGGCTTACAAAATCTGCTCATTTCCTGCCAGTCAGGACGACATATTCAGCCGAGGATTATGCCAAGCTTTACATTCGAGAGATTGTTCGCCTTCACATAGTGCCATTATCTATTATCTATGATCGAGGGGCTCAATTTACAGCACATTTTTGGAAATCTTTTCAGAAGGGTCTAGGCACGCAGGTAAATCTTAGCACCGCTTTTCATCCGCAAACGGATGGACAGGCAGAGCGTACTATTCAGATAGTTGAGGATATGTTACGTGCCTGCGTGCTAGATTTTAAAGGAAGTTGGGATGATCATCTACCTCTTATTGAGTTCGCTTATAATAATAGCTTCCAAGCTAGTATTCAGATGGCTCCTTACGAAGCACTATACGGGCGGAAGTGTAGGTCGCCGATCGGTTGGTTCGAGGTTGGGGAAGCAGAGTTGCTAGGTCCTAATTTAGTCCAACAAGCAATGGAAAGGGTGAAACTTATTAGATACCGGCTGCGTACAGCACAAAGTCGGCAGAAGTCTTATGCAGATGTTCGATGACGAGACTTAGAATTTGATGTAGAAGATTGGGTTTTCCTGAAAGTATCGCCTATGAAAGGCGTCATGCAATTTGGAAAGAAGGGGAAGCTCAGCCCTAGGTATATTGGACCGTATAAGATTATTCCGAGGATTGGTAGGGTGGCGTACGAGCTTGATTTGCCTTCAGAATTGGAAGCAGTCCATCTTGTGTTTCATGTATCTATGCTGCGGAAGTGCATTGGATATCCTTCACGTATTACGCCCATTGAGGATATTCACATTGCTGGAGACTTATCTTATGCAGAGGNAATGACCTAGGAAGCTGAGGAGGAAATGAGGAAGAAGTACCCCCACCTATTTACGACTTAAGGTGAGTCGCATTTAAATAATTGACAATTATTCTTTACATCAACTTAAATGAATTTTAAATGACTTGAAAGTGCAATTTAAATTTCTTATTGCGAGATAGCTATACGAAGCCTAGTAGTTGGAATCTTCAAAATTTGATTTATGCTTTGAAACTGTAAAAAATATAGCCTCGCAAATAACGTATTAGCGGAAGAAAAAATGAAACCAAGGAATTGACTTGACCCATTCGTGGACGAATGTTCTTAAGGGGGGGAGACTGTGAGACACCATGTATTTTTTTCTCTTCTCTTACGTAATATACGTAACGTGGCGTGATTATATNTGTGAGACCCCATGTGTTTTTTTTCTTCTCTCTTCTCTTACGTAACGTGGCGTTGTTATATAAGGTATATATGATTGGGTATAGCACATTGAGAGAATAAGACTGAAAATGTGTGGTAATATAAAGGAACAAAAACTAAAGCTTTAGGTCAAAGGAATCCCTTAAACAAAGGTTCGTGGTTAAAGAAATGACTCGGGTAGCACCCCGCGCGTTCGGAAGGTTTAAGTTAACTTGCACCTGCGGGATAAGACTAAGAGTGTATAATATGCTAAGAATAATGTGTTATGAGGTATTATAATATCACACTGGTCACATGTTAATTTTTGGAGTCAAGCAAGTTGCGAAATAAAGGTCGGCAAAAGTTATCGTAAATTTCTCTAATAAATTTTTTAAACTTTGGGTCAAATGTATCAGATCATTTTTCCCAATATATAAAGAGTTATGGGACCCACAACCTATCGAATCGAAGGTCTACGAGTCTAGTTCGCAACCAAACAAACCCCACATCAAATCGACATCGGAATAAGAAGTTATTACTGTTTTACCACGGACTGTCCGGGCTGAAATCGGGTCGCGAACCGGGTCGGGTCAAACAAGTAGTATAAGTCGGAAAATCCGACTTTTAAGACCCCAGAACATTTCATCTTCGTCCCAAAACAGTGATAAAGCTGAAAAGAGGGTTACATGGTGTTCTTGAGTGATTAAGGTGCGCTTTTAATGATTTCTATCGTTAAAGTTTGCCCCCGTGCCTAGAAACGTAATCTCTACGCTTTGCAATCGTTTCCCCCTTCTATTAGCTGTGTTTGGAGCTATTTTTGGAAGATAGGAATTCATTGTTCTTTCTGGTTCTTCAAGATTTATACTTGGTTTGCCAAGGTAATCATCTTCGGACTCTTTTATGATCGTTTTTACAAAGTTCTACGGATGTTTCGTCAAGTTAGGGTCATATGGAAAATCTGCTGATTTAAACTCAATTATGAACTGTTTATAGGTGCGTATAAGCTGCATATATATAGTGTTTGTGAATCTTAGGACGCAAGGAACAACGTTCATGAAAGAACTACCGGCATTCGGACGTTCGTTGGAAAGGTATGTTAAGGCTAAGCTCCGTCCTTCCTTTTAGCACGAATTCTGGGAAATTCCTAAGACGCCAAATGTGGTATTTTACTATTCTATTGCTAGGAAGAACTTCTGAGAAAGGCATTGGGATCGTAGCTGAAGTATTGTCATGATGCTATTAGGTTGATATTTCACTCGTTCGGTTAAATAGGTTATTCAACATCTATATATGTCATTTTGTCGGCTTTCTTAACTATATGTCCATATATATGAATTCTTATTCATATTTGGGTTGTGTGACTTAAGAATAAAGGCTTTAGTATTTGCGATCAGTCCTTCTTCCTTGTTAAATTGTGNGAAATCAGGTATAAGGACTAAGTGAACCACCTTAAACTTTTTATGAACATCTTCAGAGTTAAGTTATCTTTCTAAAAGTCGAGTTCAGTTTTCAAGCTTATTCAAAAAACATATGAGGTTCCACGAGACATTTGTATGCGATACGAAGGTGATTATGAGATTATGAGAATAAGAGTACCAATTAGCCAAGATTGTCTAAGTTCTTGTTATGGCCTATTATGTGCATTCAAAGTTCATATCATACATGACATATTATGCATGGACTTCGAGCTATAATCGGAGGTAAGGGGTCTATTTGCCAGAAAGACTATATATATTGTATAGATGGCCACAGGTTGGTAATATGATATCGGTTAACTACCGGGAGAGACCTCCATTTCTAGCAGTTGGTTGGGTATGTCATGAATTTGCATCAATATATATGTATTCACGACGTAAAATTACACAAGCATACCATGCATATTTGATTACTATGAGGTCGGATGTCGGCCATGGAGGCTATCAGAGTTTCAGTGTCAGGTGGTATCTCTATTACCCTTTTTACATCAGCTATGTATGATTCTACTTTCTGCCTTACATACCAGTACATTTTTATTCGTACTGATGTCCCGTTGCCTGGGGACACTGCATTTTTGTTTCGTGCGTGCAGGTCCAGGTAGGGACTCTGATCGACCCCTCCGCTAGGATTTCGGGGTTCAGCTGTGAGTTGGTAAGCTCCACCTCTTTCTGGAGCTTTCATAGGATGGCCACTTTTGTTTTATAGTTTGGGTATAGTCGGGGCCTTGTCCCGATAACGCTTATGACACTCTTAGAGGCTATTGTGGACACAGTATTATGGGTTTCTTTTTGCAGCTTTCAGTCTCCAGCCCGTAGGCTTGGCATGTATATATATGTGTGTAGGCATGTATGTCTTCAGTCCCGGCCTCGTCGGCCAGCTAGTACTTTATTATTTTGTCTTGTCTACCTTCGTTTATATGGCTTATTGTTATTCAGGTCATGACCTTAACGGTCCAGGTTTAGTATTTCAGATGTTGTGCTGCCCGATCTGTTGGGCCACCAGTTTAGTTAGCTAGTATGTTTAGTGGCTAACTCGATCGAATACAGTATCGAGTGCCAGTCGTGCCTCCCCTAGTTTGGGGAAGGCCAATGTAATGGCCAATGCCCTAAGTCGCAGAGCGAAGAGTTCGGGGAGTCAAGCCTACCGTCCAATAGCAGAGTGACCTTTAGCACTTGATGTTCAGGCTTTAGCGGGTCAGTTGGTGAGATTGGATCTATCAGATCCCCCGTGGGTATTGGCTTGTGTATCCTCCAGGTCTTCTCTTTATAATCAGATTAGAGCACGCCAGTATGATGATCCATACTTGCTCGTTCTTCAGGACATGGTCTTTCGTGATGATACCAGGGATGTGGTTATTGGTGATGATAGGGTCATGAGGATGCAGAGCCGGATTTTGCGTGCCCAATGTGGATGAACTTCGAGATTTGGTTCTAGCTGAGGCCCATAGTTCGTGGTATTCCATCCATCCGGGTGCCGCAAAGATGTATCAGTATCTGAGTTAGCATAATTGGTGGAGGCGGACGAAGAGGGATATTGTTGAGTTCGTGGCTCGATGTCTCAACTGTGTGGATTGCTTCAGAGATTAGATATTCCAGAGTGGAAGTGGGAGCGAATCACCATGTACTTTGTAGTTGGAATCCCACGGACTTCGAGGAGGTTTGATGCTATATGGGTTATTGTGGATCGGCTGACCAAGTCCACGCACTTCATTCCTATTGGTAATACTTATTCTTCGGAGCGGTTAACTGAGATTTATATCAGGGAGATTGTCGATTGCATGGGGTTCCAGTTTCTATCATTTCTAACAGAGGTACTCAATTCACATCTCAGTTTTGGAGGGCCGTGCAGAGGGAGTTAGGTACTCAGGTTGAGTTGAGCACAACGTTTCATCCTCAAACCGACGGCCAGTCGGAGCGTACTATTCAGATTTTGGAGGATATTTTGCATGCCCGTGTCATTGATTTTGGGGGTTCATGGCTCCGTATGAGGCTTTATATGGTAGGAGGTGCAGATCTCCGGTTGGTTGGTTTGAGTCGGGTGGAGCTAGGCTATTGGGCACACACTTGGTTCAGGATGCGTTGGGTAAAGTGAAGTTGATTAAGGATCGGCTTCACATGATGCAGTCTAGGTAGAAGAGTTACGCGAACCGGAAGGTCCGAGATGTGTCTTTCATGGTTGGGGAGAAGGTTCTACTGAAGGTGTCACCCATGAAGGGTATTATGAGGTTCGGGAAGAGGGGAAAGTTGAGTCCCTGGTTTATTAGGCCTTTTGAGGTGCTTCAGAGGATTGGGGAAGTGGCTTATAGGC
Source organism: Nicotiana knightiana (assembly GCA_005239525.1). Classification (NCBI taxonomy): domain Eukaryota; kingdom Viridiplantae; phylum Streptophyta; class Magnoliopsida; order Solanales; family Solanaceae; genus Nicotiana; species Nicotiana knightiana. The sequence continues at coordinate 2,475 of ML428469.1, read as the reverse complement.
TTGCCATGCCTCCCAGCTTATCGAGTATTCATCCGGTGTTCCATGGTTCGATGATCCGGAAGTATTTTGGTGACCCGTATCATGTTTTGGACTTTAGCACGATTCAGCTCGAGGATGATATGTCATATGAGGTAGAGCCAGTGGCTATTTTGGGTCGTCAGGTCAGAAAGCTGAGGTCTAAGGATATAGCTTCAGTGAAGGTTCAGTGGAGAGGACAGCCGATGGAGGATGCCACTTGGGAGACCGAGCGGGAGATGTGGAGCAGATGTCCTCACTTATTCGAGACTCGAGGTATGTTCGAGGACGAACGTTTGTTTAAGAGGGGAGAATGTAACGACCCGGCCGGTCGTTTCGTGAGATTAGCCCTGTTTTCCCCATTTCTGCTTTATCATATGTTTCTTGGCCTATTTATGTTGTGTTGGGTCGGTTGGTTCGGGTTCGGAGTGGTCGCGGTGAGAACAGAGACACTTAGTCTCTTAAATTAGCTTAAATATTTAAAAAGTCAACTGGGAGTTGACTTATTAGTAAACGACCTCGGAATGTGGATTTTATGGTTCAGATAGATTCATTAGGTGATTTGGGACTTAGGAGTGTGTTCGGAATGAAGTTTGGATGTCCGGTGTAGAATTATGCTTGAATTGGCGAAAGTTAGTTTTTGGTTATTTTCGGTCGGCAGTGGAAAATAGGCTATCGGGGTCGGAATGGAATTCCGGGAATTTGAGCAGGTTCGTAATGTCATTTTGGATATGTGTGCAAATTTTCAGGTCAATCAGATGTGTTGGATGGTTTCAGCATCTTTGGTGAAATTTAGAAGTTTCAAAGTTCATAGGCTTGAATTTGATGTAATTTTGGTATTTTTGGGTCGTTTTTGGTTTTTCGAAGGTTCGAATAAGTTTGAATGAGGTTATGGAATATGTTGGTATGTTTGGTTGAGGTCCCAAGGGCCTCGGGTGTGTTTCGGGTGGTTAACGGACCAACTCTTGGCTTAAAGACTTGGCAGATTTTTGCTAGTGTGAGTTTCTGGTTTCCTTCTATGCGATCGCGGGAGGATGTTTGCGATCGCGTAGGTCTAGCTGGGGATGACAAGATTTTTGTTATATGCGATCACATGTGGAGGTCGCGATCGCGTAGAGTTGAAGGGCGCGTGAGTAGGCTGAGCCGTTGTTCTTCGCAATCACTTAGAGTGGTTCGCGATCGTGTGGGTTTATGTCCTGCTGAATCGCGATCGCGTGTGTATGTATGCGATCACATAGTGTAATTTGATGGGGCAGCAGATTTTTTCTTCGCAATCGCGTGGGAGCTTCCGCGATCGCAGTGAAGAAAGAGGCCTGGGCAGACTGTTTTTAAGTTCTAATTTCGGGGGTTCTTGGCCATACCTTGTTTTCCCATTAGAGAGCTCGGGGGAAGAAGATTTTGGACGAGATTTTCAGTGGGATTCTTATCGTAAGTGTTCTTCAATCATTTTTGGTTCAATTTCATGAATTTGTCTTTATTTTGACAATGCAAATTGAGGAATTTAAAGTAGAAAATTTGGGAAAATGGGAGGAAATTTGGAAATTTCTTTTGGTTATTTGAGTTGGGCGATTGAGGTCGGATTTTGGTAAATTTGGTATGGGTAGAATCGTAAGGGAATGAAGATTCTAGTTTTGTGATTTTTATCGAATTCCGATACGTGGGCCCGGGGCTCGGGTTTGGCCAATTTCGGGAATTATGCTTAAAATTTATATCTTTCGATTGGGTTTTGTTCCGTTAGCACATGTTGATGATGTTAATCTGGTTTTGGTTAGATTCGGAGCATTTGGGAGCCAATTTGAGGGGCAAGAGCATCGCGGAGTATCTTTTGGGCACTTTTGAGGTAAGTAACGATTGTAACTCTAAACTTGAGGGTATGAAACCCCGATATTTGATATTGCTTTGGATAATGAGGTGACGCACATGCTAGGTGATGAGCGTGTGTGCGTACACTGATAGGGATTGTGACTTGGTCCGTCCCATAGCGACTATTAAGCTGCATATTCGATTTGAAACCTTATGACATCCTGTATTTCAGAAGTTTATACTTGTTTATGGGCTGTGAGCCATGTTTCGGGCCTTGTGCCGACCTGTTTAGACCCTTAGAGGTACTTTTACACTATTCTCACACTATGCTGACAGAACAATTGTGAACTCAGTCATGTTTCCTACTTGTTGTTATTTTCACTATTATCACACGGTTGTGAAACTCTGAGAGGTATTTTGGGCTGAGTCCCGTGAGTTGAGATGAATTGCCCGAGTGGCTTGTGAGGATGACTGAGTGAGGTCGAGAGCTGAGTATGTAAGGATAGTTATGGATTGGGCTGCCCGCCGCAGCAATATATATGTTATATATTACATATGGATCGGGCTGCACGCCACATCAATATAGCTTATATATGGATCGGGTTGTATGCCGCAGCAATATATATATATATATATATATATATATATATATATATA